>CALNHX010003756.1:0-142395 GCA_940337035.1 Agriotes lineatus | reverse complement strand
TGTACCTACTGATAAAAAAAAATAGTACGGCTTTTGTCATTTGCAGTCTAGGGTTTAAACGTTACCAAGAATTTAGAAGAAGAGTGCTACTTTAGGGGAGGCACTGTTTGAATAATTGTTTTAGTTCTTTTAATTGAAATTGTTCATTATAATTACAAAATAAAATGTGTACGTTAATTTTTAATATTTCCTTTTTTAGGAAACTGTAATGAAACTGAATAGACCGCCATAATTTTTAGAATATTTTATTTTAATAACATTAGTTACCTTCAATGTTATATCCATCTTAAGCTAACTCTATCGACTGGATCCTATCGAAACTGTAATTTGGTAAAAATTCATTTTATACCAAGCACGCATAGACTGCAAAAGACGAAAGCCGAACTAATGTTTTACCATTTTTCTTGTATTTTATGAATGCCTTGTCAAGTGTAAAATAGTAGGTATATCTGCGTATTAATGCTATACAGGCAGAGCCGGGTTAAGGATATGTGAGGCCCAGGGCTAAATTTTGTTAGAGGCCCCATTCCCATTTATGCAACGGGTACAAAGGGATCTAAATGATTAGAAACCGCACTAGATTATAACCTTCGAATTTTTTCGAGGCCCCCGAAATTCGGTGGCCCGGGGCTGCAGCCCCCTTAGCCCCCCCCCTTAATCCGGCTCTGTATACAGGGCGCTCAAACCTTACAAATTTAATCATTTCGTTTTTTTTTAAGGAACATCATATACCGGTTGAGCAAATTTGGCTGTTTTCATAGGGAATCTCGATAATTATATGAGACAGAAAAATTGACCCCCGATCCACGATTTTTTTTTCGAGAAAAACTTACTGGTGAATACCAAAATTGGCTATCGCTTCTTTTCAAGATCACTGCCACTGGTTTAGAAGCAAACCCCAAAATGTCGTCTTCGAAATCACCATCAATAGATCAGTGCCGGTTTTACATGGGTGCTATTGGGTGCTGTAGAACCGGGCGGTAAATTTATCTAGGGCGGTGGGCGGAACGCGCTATTATAATAACTCTAGTGGTCACCTACGATATTTGTATTACTCACTAATAGTAATAGTATAAGAGCTGGTGACATTTTTTAGTGATCATTTAGTTAAGGCCTATTTTTTGAGAGCATGTTGCTAGAGGCATGTATAAGTGTCATCTGTAAAGATTATCCTTGATAGCGGTATTGGAGGGAGGCAGAACATCCCCAATTTTCACTGTAAGTATATGTCAAATTCGAGGTTAGTAGGTTAGGTTTTGCGTCAGTCTGTGTCAAAAATGACGGAAAATCTAACCTGCTAACCTCGAATTTGACATATACTTACAGTGCCACCAACATCTTATATTATAAGAGCCGATGCCGTCCGTAAGCAGGCGCGCGCACACGCTGCATGAACGGCCTGCATGCTAGCAAGTGGCGCGCGTACGAATGGCGAGACCGCATTTGTATTGTTAACGCTGGCAGGGCCGGACGTAGGCTGGCTGCCGCCTTGAGCAAGCATTTTTATTGTTAACCGTTTCTTTACGCTGGCCGGGCCAGACGTAGGCTGGCCACGAGTTCTAGTATTATTCATACGTTTCAATTTCCACAGCCGCCTCTTATGGACTTTTTAATGTAAGTTGCGCAAAATGTAGCAGACTGCTGTTTGGAATCTACAGCGTTTTTTATGATGGCACAAGGAATTTACAAGTTTTTTGCAGCACCTTCATACAAATGGAAGGTGTTATCTGAGTTTATGAAAGATTCGGAAAATGAGTCTCTTTTACTTAAGAGAGTTATTAACATTACGCGGTGATAATCTCGATTTGATTTCATTGAAGCCCTGAAACAAAGTTACGAATCAATAAAAATATGTTTAGAACAAATATATCAAGATAGAGAAGAAAAACGTGTTGTAAGGGTTGAAGCAGCTTCTTTTACCGAGAAATTAGATCTTCTTGAAAGTGGAATTCTTTTAACATTTCGGTTGGACATTATACAGCAAACTAATGATGTAAATAAGGCTCTTTAACAAGCGAATATGGATTTAAGTACCACATCCAAACTTTTATCTTCATTGGCCCAGTACTTTCAATATCTACGAAACGAGTTTGATCAATATGAAGCCAAAGGAATAGCTTTAACAGGGAACGAAAACTACATGGAACGACGAAGCACTAAAAGAAAGAGGCATTTAGGGAAACCAAATACAGAAGTTATGTTAAGTGTAAGACCTAGAGAAAAAATTAGAACACAGATTTATCTTCCAATCCTTGATAATCTTCAATCTGAAATTAATCGTAGATCGGAAGGCTACAAAACATGTTCAGATTTGTTCGAATTTTTGTTTAATTTGAAAAAGTTAAATGATGAAGATATAATATTACATGCGCAAAAATTAAAAGATATATATATATATATACGTACTTTTGTATCGTGGTGGCCTCCACATATTGAACAGGCGACTACACCTCCACCCTTAATAGTAATGATAGAATTGTCGAACCCGGTTAGATCGATTAGTTTTATTATTTGGAGTCAGAATCCGTTCAGAGGGGTAAAGTTTTTTGATTATTTAGATATAGAGACTTTTTGCATACTGAGCGTTCCAGTTGTCCTCCGCATAGAGATGTATCGGTTCTACCTCCATGTATATATTTTTGCAACATTGAAAGTGCGTGTTGTTTTCCGACAGCGTTGCCGCTGTCCGGCGATTACATATGTTCTAAAATTAGACTGTAATGTGCATACGATACTTTCCGCCTTTACTGTTATCAAAATTGTTCTGGGAATCACATTGCAACGTATGTAAATTTTTAACCTCTGCATTATTTTAACATTTCAAATTTGTGCTACAGTGAAGTGGATTAATGTCATGATGTCCAAGAAACAGAAAGAATTAAAAAATGTTCATTATACCACAAGAGGGAAAATGATGGTTCACCTTGCTGAAAAAGGTAAATGTGATAATCTTTTATCATATAAAATTATTCTTTTAAATATTGTAAACGGGTCAAAATTTGGAATTTGAGATTTCAACATTTCTTGAACTCTAAAACCCAAACAAAATTTTAAAAACTGTTATTTGGTGGTTTGACTTGGAATTTTGAACTATATAAATATAATATTGTAAACTACTGAACCAATTTTAACAAAACTTGGGGAAAGTATGAAATGTTGTTTAAAGGCGAAAATGCTTTCACAATTATTCAGATAAGCTATCTTTTGATTGAGAAGGCGAGGAATGCATGAAAAAATTATAAATTTTTGTATAGAACAACCAAATTATGATACTATGACTAATTTTTGTCAGCTCAGAGGCGCTAAAGCGTCAATTTTGTAAAAGTTTATTCGGTAATAATCAGAACAGATTTATATTTTTGAATTTTATAGGCATCTTTAGTATATTAAAGATACATTTAACGATGTGAAAGAGCTATCAAATGTCTACTTAACGACGTAGGGAACACTGAGTCCTTTTCGTTATCTTAAAATCGATGATGTTATTTCAGGAAACTAGGTATTTTATTATTAAATATTGTTGAAGTTTAGACATACTTGTAAATTTTTCATAATATGTAGTTAATGTGAAAAAAGATAATAAAATAGGTATATGAGCTTTATGACAAAAATTTGATGAGTACCTTATAACTTGGTCTATTCATTTCATTATTTTTGCCAAAAACTGTTTTAACTGATGGTATCCTCAAGCTTTGCTTTGCTTAACTGATTCCTCTGTCCCAGGCAAAGACGTTTATTACCTGTTTATAAGAATAGGTAGTAAATAAGCCACGACATTAAATAATATTTAAAATTTCTCTATTATTCTTCGTTTCAAGAGGTATCAGTGGCGTAGATAACTATTATGAATTTAATTGCTGAAATATATGCATGTTTGATTGTTTTAAAAACAAATTTTGCCCAAAAGTGTTATCCATTGTAAATGACGTAGGTACTGATCATGAATAAGAAAATTGTGAACTTCGAGTTTGGAGATAGCATATATATCTAGTTAATATTATTTACTATTAAAGTGTAATATGTATCTTTAGGAGACAACAAAAATGCATCCATCCAGGAAACGCCAAAAGGACTTAGACTTCCAAGAAAAAGACCATATCTCGAGACTATGGTAAATTATTACTTTAATATTAAGTGAATTGGGATTAGTATTGAAATTAAATGTATATTATCGAAAAGACTAAGTTAAGATTAATTATTTTAGGAATGGTTAGAATCTAATGATTTCAACAACATAGATAATGTCGAAATAGATAGAGACAACGTAAGTAACGCAGACAGGGCAGAAAAAAATTATTATTGTACACCACCTAGTAAATTAAATCCAAATAGTAACGATTCGATTAATTTAGAAACGACAGAAAAACAAACTATCTGTGAAGAAGTTCAATCTGTAGGTAACATTAATTATACCGAAAATTCTCACAAATCAGCAACTGCAGCTTTGAATGCCAATAACATAGAAGAAGCAAATATAGATATTAATCTCGGACATTTAGTTCAAGAAAACAATGAAACTATTACAAGTCGCAAAACTTCTGGTATTTGCATAAACGAAACCGATTCAGAATCAACAATTTCTCAAAATTCTTCAGCTTCTTACGTTCCTTCTACTACGTCTTCCAGTGGAAGCAGCAATGCCAGTGTGGATATAATATTAAAAAAAGAAAAACCCATTTACTTTACATTCGAAAAAGATAAACCATTGTCAGAAAAACGTTGTGATACGAGTTTAGAAGAATGTGGTACGGTAGAGCATTATAAGCAGTCGAATATTAATACAGATAAAACTACTTCTGCAAAGAAATCAAGTTTAATTGAAAACATGTCTTTAGGTCCTGATTCAAGTTTGCCACAAATGTATAATTATATGGAAGAAGTTATAAATAAGAAAAATAAGAAAATGACTATCTGTAAATACTGCAAAAGTAATGTGACAAATTTTGAAAGGCATTTAGAACGACACCATGGAGAAGAAAAAGAAGTTACAGAATTATTAAATCTCCCAAAATCATCAAAAGAAGGTAGAACTATGCGCAGAAAGATTTTAGCCTTACTGCGGTACGAAATGCAATTTGAACAATTTATAGAAAGTGATAGAAACGATGCTGATAAACTGCCTTGTGTCCATTGCAAACGTTTAATTAAACCGTCCTATTTAAGACGTCATTACAGAGTATGTATGATAAAACCAATAAATAGCAGCAATCGTAGAATTCAACATCGTGCTTTATCGCAAACTTTATTAGCTTGTGCTACTAATTCATCTAATACAGATGCTGCGACAAGACTTAAAAAAGAGGTTTTTCAAAAAATGAGAGCAGACGAGATTTCATTTGTAGCAAAAAAAGATGCTCTTATTCGATATTTTGGTGAAAACTACTTAAAAAAGCACAAGCGCAAACAAATTCACGTTGTGTGTTCTAACAAATTAAGAGAATGTGCAAAATTATTGATGGAAATGCGTCGCCGAACAGATAACAGTAAATTGACGTTTTCTGATATGTTGAATACTAAATATTTCGACTTACTTGTGGCAAGTTCGAAAACTATTAGCGGATATGATGAAGAACACAAGAAGTTTAGAGCTCCAAGTTTAGCTATGCATATCGGCACGACAGTGAAACAAATTTGTGATTTATGCAGCAACCTGATATTGAAAGGTGTATTTACATACGACAATTTTGAAGAAAAACTCAAAGATATAAAACGACTGAAGCTAATGATACAGAGTCAATGGACCTGTGAAATATCTTCTTTAGCAATAAAAGATTTAGCTGAAAAGAAATGGAACAAACCTGTTAAATTGCCTCTAACGGAAGATGTTCTTAAATTTAAAAATTTTATTCTTAAACTTGCAAATGATAACTATGAAATTTTAGAAAAAGATATAAACAATAAAGACGCATATAGAACATTAACAGAAGCTGCATTGACATTGACTATTTTATTTAATAGAAGACGAATAGGAGACGTTCAATATGTTGAGACTGAGTCTTATTTAAAAAAATTTGAGATTTTAGATCAAAAGGAATTTGTCTCCTCATTAACAGAATCGGAAAAAGTTTTAACTAGCGACTGTAAAAGAGTTGTAGCAGGTGGAAAAGGAAGTCGAGCGATTGTAATATTATTTCCGAAAAATCTTCAGAAATATATAAACTTATTATTGAAAATTAGAGAAAAAACCGATATCGTTCCTAAAGGAAACCATTACTTATTTGCCTATCCTGGAATAGAAGATGCATGGATAAAAGCCGATGTAGTAATACGAAAATTTGCCTGTGCGAGTGGTGTTAATAATCCAGAAGTAATTTCATCAAACAGGTTGAGGAAACAAATAGGAACTTTAATACAAATAATGAATTTAAGTAAAGAAGAATATTCGCAGTTTGCAAAATTCATGGGTCATACAGAGAAAACGCATCAAGAATATTATGAGTAAGTAATCCAGTACATTTATCTACTATTTAAAGCATGCAATAATATACCATAGACCAATATTCTATACTAGCACTTTGGAACCGTTTAATCACTTTTACATTACAAGCCCGTTACATGGAACTTTACGGGCGAGCACGCGAAGTTTGACGAGCGAGTGCGCGAGCTCGTTAATCCGTGCGAGCCAGTAAAGGTCTAGTAACGGGCGAGTAATGTACAACGTTTTATGGTATTTTGAATAAAAAAACTTAAGATTCACTAGTCCAGTCATACGAATTACCCGTTGAAAAGCAAAAGTACACGAATGTTGTTTCTATGACAACATTTCTTAGAGCCCGGTAAAAAAAGTGCTAGACCGGTAAAACTTTTTACCGGTCTAGCACTTTCTTTTACACGTTCTTATTGGTCTAGCCTAAGCAAGTTTTTTGTTACAAGTTCTTATTGGTCTCGCTAGCATAAATTGCTAGCAATCCCGTAAACACATGTTTTATCCATGACAACAGAGCTTTGTAAACAACCGTTTACTAGTCAAAATACCATAAACTACTATTACATCAATAAAAAAAAATAGAATAACAGATGACAGATGCTTATGTTTATTTTTAAATATCCACAAAAATCAGGTAGTCTTGCTTGCTTTAAATAAAAGCCGCAATGAAAAATTATTGAGCACTAGGAGATAATTTTATCTTCTTGGCTCACAAACAAGGTCAATAATGATATCTTCTAATGCTGGTAGTGAAAAAAAGATTTTTATCTACAACTGTCAAAAAATAGGTGTTTTATGCAACTAACTGCAGATATAAAATGTTGCTCATATTACACGGCCACATCAACCCGTGACTTTATAGTTCATAACTCACGGGCAAAGGCCAATCATAAGCGAGTAGTATTTTTGGAACCAATTAGAATTTAGCAGTAACGCTGGCACCATTTGTTTTCATATTGTACGGCAATAAGTAGGTACGGCTCAATAGGCTGAATATGTCATCAAGTGACATTAACCTCAAATTAATAAAAATTATTCGTGATTTTACAAATAAATATGTATTCGTAGTTGTAGATAAAATATTGTATTTGGCTCGCACATAATGGCTACGTTACACTCGGATGAATTACACACTCGCCTGGGCAGGTCGTGTATAAACGTCATCCTCGTGTACTATAGCCTACATTATGTGCTCGTCAAATAAAATACTATTATGAATACTTACTAATACTTAATAGTAAATTATTTAACAACTACAGAAAAATGATAGCTTTTTAGAGAGGAGAGATTTTACGAGCCGAACGAGTGAATTAAATTTCTACAAACTATAAATTTCACTCTTACGTGATAAACATGCTGTTTTTTAATGGAAAAATAACTGAAAAGTAAAATACTTACATTTTTCGCTCAAATTTAAATTTGTCATGAATGTTAAAAGTTGTGATATCATCTAATGTAAATCATTACAATTAAATATTTAATGTATACGTATAGGTTGCATATCGTTGCTAACAAGGAAAAGTATCTACGGCTAATTGTAAAACGGCAACGCTTCTTTATTGTTTTATACATAGTAATATGACTGTTTTCCATTAAATAAGGCTTGAACACTTAAATTCTGTCAACAGACTATTGCATCTAAGTTTCTTTAGGATCAGAGGAGCCTGCTATCAGTAAGTATTAGAGTATGAAAGCACTTGCTTTGCCGTTTGCTTAAACTGCCAAATATTGAAGTGTAGACATAAATTTGGTGTGATGAATTCGAATGAAAACTTGACGCCCAATATAGAAATATAAAATGCAAAACTCACCACAACAATCCTTTAGAAAATACCTTGCCGGGTCATCACTTTCACAATGTTTTCCAGGGTGGAAGATTCCTGCATAGGTAACTTTAAAGTGTGTTTTGAAAAATTTGGAAAAAATGCCTTTCTTTGGCAAGCTATTTGCGAATATGGTAAACACAGCTCTAATTTTTTTACAATTAGCTCAATAAATACTGAAACCTAATATCAGAGTGTCTACAAAAAGGGTTACTTAATTTTCTTAAGTAGCATAACAAAAATACATTATTTTGGCCAGATGTGCACCAGCCACTATGCCAAAGAAACAGTAGAATGGTATCTAAGGAATCACGTTAACTACGCGAAGGAACTCAATTCATCCAATGTCCCAGAACTGCGACCGATAGAACGTTATTGGGATATTATGCAGGCAAAGTTAAAGAAGACAGGTAATGCTATTAAAAACTTAGCAGAGCTTAAAATTCATCGGAATAGACTAAACAAAAAGATGGGAAAAAACGAGATAAAATGTTTAATGACGGGTGTTAGGGAAAATATGAGAAATTTAGTTAAAATAAAAACTGATAAATTGTTTGTTTAAATTTATTTTATATTAAGTTTATACTAGTTATAACCTATATAATTAAATTTGTCATATCTACTTCTTTCATTCCTTAAAATCGTTTTACTTTTGGACAGAATATAAGTGTTCAAGCCTTATACAAAAGTAATTCTTTTGTATTCAAATAATTATATTTGCTTTGTTTTTATACTAATTATTTTTATAGAATAACCCAAAACGCCTACCAAACTGCAAAAGTGTCTAAATTATTGACTCTTTTTGATAAAGGACAAGGATTGGCATATAAAGGAAAACCATTAAGCGAAATTGATGTTGATATTTCACGCGACATAGATGATAATGATGATACACAAGTTCCTGCAATATCGGACGATGAACAAATCCCTGTAATATCGTGTTCAGCGGAAGCAGTGTCCAGCACGAGTAAAGAACAATTGCTCGGCAGAATTCGCTGGACAGCAGTACAAAAGAATTTAGTTAAAAAGTACTTCCACAAGCACATTCAAAAAAAGATACCACCCAAAAAAGAAGAATGCTTAGGATTAATAAACAAAAATGAAGACATATTGCATAATTTAGACTGGGTGAGGATAAAAACATTTGTTTACAACGCGTATAGGCAAAATGATTAATTTGTTAGACCATATAATCTCATTATTTAAGGGTACCTATCATTATTTTTTTATTAGTTTCCATATTCCATGTAGATTTTATATTTTTTTCAATAATTATGTATTATCATTCACTTATTATTTCCCAAACAGATATAATTATTTACTATTTGTTTTAAACGACTTGTATTTACGTTTAATATATAAATAATAGAATTATGACTATGTAATCTGCTTTGAATATTTAAAAAGTAACATAGATATAATGTGCTGTATGTAAAATATATTTAGTTTACTGTAACACAAAAATTTCATAAAAATACGTTTAATTAAACATACGTTATATGATTTAGTTTTTTATTCTATACCACAGATATTTATTGAAAGTGAATCGGGTAGAAAAATACTTAAATTGAACATTTAAGTATTATAATTATAAAATTTCATCATTTAGATTGGATTAACACGCGAGTTGCTAACTGTAGTAGTTAGTTTGTAATATTTGTCAATACATTGTTAATGTTATTTAACAAATAAACTGTTTAATCCTTTTTGGCGGACCCTGTATTTTCGAAATACGGAAGGTGCGTTATCGTTTCCAGCCACTTTAAATATGACGTGTTATATGAAGCATACCAGTACGACTCAACATTGTTGCCGCGATTTTGGAGGCAATAGCGTTCGCTAAATTTACAGAGGCAGTGTCAACCCTAGAATATACAAATTGTATAAGTGTATATGCTGCAGCGCCATCTGTATATGATCATTGAAACTAAAATGTATGTAAGCATACGTATACAGGTACAATTTGCCTCCACCTAAAACTTCGCCAGTAACATCGTGACGCCATCTAGACCACAAATAACGTGTCTAACGAGTTCGACTCCGATTTGACGTGCTTGCCTCCGATTTTGGAGTCGAACACGTATGCCAAGTATACCGTCCGGAGGTGTATACGTACTAAAAATACGTATATATATATATATATATATATATATATGTAGACGAATATTTTCCTGAAGAATGTATTCACTTCAAAAAGTTCTTAAACGAACTAAATGATGGAATTAAAGTTGAATCTCCCAAAGATTTAGTGAAATTGTTACATGAAAAGAAATTAACATGTTCATTCTCAAATATAAATGTATGTCTTCGTATTTTTTGTTCTGTAATGGTTACGAATGCTAGTGGGATGTGTTCATTTTCCACGCTAAAACGGGTTAAAACCTATCTTCGAAATTCAATTGCGCAAGAAAAATTAAATTCTTTAGCCATATTATCAGTAAATTCAGACATTTTAAAAACCATAGACACTAATCAGCTAATACAAATCTTTTCAAATTTAAAATAAGAAAACGACTCTTGTAAAACAATAAAACTCCTCTTCTGTATTATTTCGAAAGTTATTACATGGGATTATGTCTTCATTTCCAAAGTTCCTTCCTAATATTGTTCCTAATACATTAGTAGTCAGACATGTCAATATTTTGCAATATTGGGCATTGGCCATAATATGTTTTTGTTATTTATTTATTTTGACCTTTTAATCGATTGTTAAAACCAAAGTTGGTTAGGGGAAGAATTTTGTTGCGTTTGTGTTTTGTATTAGTTTTAACCGTAAAATATTTATTTTTACGTTTTATTTAAGTATATTTTATTTTTACACAGTTCATAGTATCTTAGTGATATTAAGATATTGTAAAAAAACAGAAATTGCAACGTTTGTTTAAGGATGTTATTTTGTTTTTATTTCTGTTTTCTTACCTTATTCTTGTAATTAAAAACCAAATATTAGCTTTTTGTTTTGTGTATTTTCTTATTAGTTCTTGCTGTTTTTGATTTATAATTTTTTACTGATGTATCCTGTAAAGTTTTCTAAATAAATAATTTCGGATTTCGAAACTTTTTTTAAACAATATGCAAATACAATTTCAGATTGTATAATTTACTAATTTACCAAAACAGGGACGGCGGTCACAAGTAGCACCGGGCGCTAAAGTACCTTAAACGGGCACTGCAATAGATGAAAAATCCTGAGACAAATCAGCTGGCAACTCCTGTTGTAGGCAACCTGGATACAGTAAGTTTTATGCTATTTCCGCATATATCATAACTCTGAGTTCGGTATGCTGATTGAAAATGGAAAAATTTATTGGTGTTTGCAGCTTTTTCTGTTTAATTAAACTACAATTGTACTGAATTTGAAAAATTACTTTGTTCGTATAAAGCCCCCAGTAATTTAAAAACGTTCCAGGTGACAATATTCCAAACGTATTTGATTTAAAATTGAGGAAAGATTGCCATTTGCCCATATGTCAAACATAAACTTGAAATGGAATACACAGGCATATCCTGTTCGCATTTTTGTATGTGTTTTTGTTGCTGACAGTGTGATTGCTGATATCGCGATATCAGTTTTCAGACACTTTGCCGAACGTCGTCGGTTAAAACAACAAAGACTGAAAGCATTGATTATAGAGTTTATTTAATCAATGCTGAAAGCATGTGCGAGTAAATCACGAACCCACAACCAGCAAGCATGCAGCTCTTATCGCCTACAGCCAGTCATAATAATAATTTAATAATACACATATGCATTCTCGTAACGGACCTGGCGTTAACCTTCATACTTCATAGTCTCAAGCATTGGCGTAACTAGGATTTTTGGCTGGGGAGGGCCAGGCCCCCCAACCAACCATCGTCAATACCTATGTATACCTATGAAGACAGGAATTTATGTACATGCATAACCTTTTCGCATAAATGTATTTGCTTATCCTTTGATGCCGTTATACGAGGGCAGTCCCGTCAATTTCTGCAGTTTAATAAAACAAAGTTCAGTAACCAAAATTTGTTTTTATTATTTTCTCCAAGTATTCCCCCTTAAACTCAACATTTACGCATTCGGTAAAACTAATTTTCAAAACATAAATTCCACAATTTTTGAGTCACTTGAGAAACAAGGTTTTTGAAGCTTTCTACAGCATCTTCGGGAGTTACAAATCGCACACCAAGCATTTTATCGTTTAATGGAGGAACTAGAAAGTGATCGGAAGGTGCTAAGTCGGAACTGAATGGGGGATAAGTTAGCAATTTTAACTAGAAAGTCTCTAAAAATTATTTTATTTGATGTGCGGTATGACTAGAAGCATTTTCATGGTGCAGAACGATCTCACCCCTTGGGCGCCATAAGCCGAGATTTTTGAATAACGTCTGGCAGGCATATAGTTGTGTACCATCTTGCAGTAACCCTACGTTTATTTTTAAGCACGACAGTTGTGATAGGTTCTGATTTTGAAAAGAAACAAGCAATTATTTTCTTACGAACTCTTCAAGATCGTTTCACTTTAACTGGATTAGGATTTGTTGGAAACATCAATTGTGCTGATTGCCGCTTAGAATCGGGTTCAAATGCATATATACTCCAGCTTTCGTCACCAGTTATTATGTAAACTGCTTTAGATCTACCTTCATCATATTTCTTATACTGTTCCACATGCTGTTGTTGTGTTTCTGTGTGTCTGTTAAACTGTGTGGTATCCACCCAAGACAGATTTTTCTTACATCCAAATGAGTATGTAAAATCTTGTGTATTGCAGTCATGCCAATGTCCAAGATGCTTTTAATAATTCTGTAAGTGACTCGATTGTCCTACTGAAGCATTCTTCGCACAGCGTCTACGTTCGTATCAGCAACTGCTGAAATTTGTTTTCGCAAAAATCGTCGCTGACTGAAACTCGTTCAAATTTAAATTCAAACCAGAAATATGCGCCTGGCCACCAAAATCAGCACTAAGTCATTTCTTTCAGAGAAAGGGAACTTTTAAAGTCATAGTAAATCATGGCTCTAAAATTTTCTCCCCTTATGGTAATTGTTGATGCACAACACTTATTTCAAAACTAACTGTATAGTAACTAAATTTGAACTGTTAAACTAGAAAACAACAAACATTTGTTTATGGCAAGTTACATTTCCATGGTACACTTGATCTATTGGTTTGCAGAAATTATGGGTGCTCCCTACTCTCGTAATACTACGTGTCTAAGGAGCATATCAATAAATTATTTTTCGGTTCATAAACAACATAAAAATGTATAGATTACTTCTAACAACTCAATGAGGTTGACGATAAAAAATATTATTCCAGGAGAAACATCGGTTTCCATTTGCACGTTTTTGAGCCACAATTTTGATTTTTTTCTCCGTATCCTCGAAGCAAATACTTTCTGGAAAACATCAGTATCCTTTTAATTGTTATTGTGATATCTTTTCATTCTATCTTGGGCTAGCAACTGTGGAAATTCAAGCACCACAAAATGTTCTTTGCGGTACATAAAACACTATTCAACATAAAATTCTGAATCGTACTCTTTAAAGCTATAAACTCAACTCTTTCGGCAAGGCAAACATCTAAATAGCAAGTCACCTTAAGTCTGAACTGGACGATCCTATAATAGGCAGCTAGCTGTATGTGCCCAGTGAGTAGTTACCGATGCAGTCAAGTTTTCAACTCATTTACTTACCCGCATATGAAATAATTGCAATTTTATTTTTCTGTGCACATAAATTGATCCTTTATTTGTTTAAACTTAAGAGAAACTAACAAAAATGGTGTAAATTTAACTAAGAAAAATATTCAGACGAAAGCAGTGTTATCAAAGTAATTATTAGCTAACTAATAACGTTTTCTCTTGTATATTATTATTCAGTAGAGTCATCCGTCCAACATATGGTATTTATACTATAATGTTTTTAAGCCAAAAAAGGCAATATAACCAGATAATGTAAGAATGTGTGAGAGTCGATAACCAACCCCTTAGTTTAAATGGGTTAATAAAAAAAGCAGATTTTTAAATTTATTTAACTTCTATTTTTCTGGGGTGGGCCAGACGGCACTCTGGGGAGGGCCTGGCCCCCCTGGCCCCCCCGCTAGTTACGCCAATGGTCTCAAGGGTCTAATTATTAATTAATATACAGTGTGTCCAAGATGAGCAGAGCCAGTATGGGGATCCTGTTAATAGTTACGAGATACAAATTTGGTTAAATGAGGAAAAAGTTGTGTAACTAAGGGACTATCAAAATGACCAGAAATCCTGGATATGATTTTTCACTTTCGAGTTCTTAAAAAACTGTATTTTTGGAATTTTATTTTATATTTTCTGGCGTTAATATTAAAGTTAGAGCAAAAACTGACAAAACTTATTTGTAGCAACATTTCATGGAGGTAAAGATTACGTTATCAATTTTTTATCCGACGAGTCGTCTTCCAGCTACTATCTAATCATCAACTTCGTTTTTTTTAATTTCGGTTCTCATTTTCTAATGTAAAATTTTAGAAGCCCTTTATAGTCTGAATTCAACAATTATGGTTTAATTACGTTTCGAGTTTTGATCATCATCAACACATTTTTCGATATCGACCTGTGCCCTAAAGCATTGCATAATGATCCCGCCCCACTGGATGTTTTTAATTTTTAATAATCGCGTATGGTTGTGAAATACAAATAATTTTCAATAATAACTTATTGATTCTTTTTCTTACTTATAAACACTAACTAAAATTATATATAAAAACATCCAATGTGGCTCATAACTTTTTTTCGTTAAATTACAAAGGTGGTGAAATTAAGCCCTAAGTAGAAGCGGTAGAAGGTCTAACGGGTGCCCAATTCGAGAGCGGTGTTCTGAATAATGGTGGATATTTGATTGAAAAAAGAACATTCCCTATTTTTGGAATATTTTAATCTTCATGTATCACTTTATAAAAATAAGCTTCCTAAATATTCGAACTGGTATACTAAAGATATTACAGTTACTATAAAACTTAAAAATAAGTATTATAACATTATAAGCGATACATCACACTTAGAAAACATTATGATGAATTTAAAAATCATCAGGGATGGATCCATAAGGCGGCAGTTGGCAAAATCACTCAAAAACTGAAAAAGTTGGAAAATCTTCCAAAATGCTGAACGGCTTCAATTAATTATCGTCATCACGTCATCTAAGAACTGTGATATATGTTCACTAAATCTATATACTATTTAAAAATATTAATTTTGAATTTCGCATTTTAAGTTTAAATATGTTAGATTTAATAGCGTAAGTATAAGAGACACGAAAAAAAGTTTCATTGAAAGTCACTGTTTTCGATGAGATCAATTTAAAATTGGCATCGAACAAAAATTAAAGATGGCTGCTTTTGAGGTACTCGTATCAACTTCCTTAAGTTAAATGGGCGCCATACTGGATTTTTAGGTTACTGAATAGAATTTTTTATTCTCTTTCAACAATGTAAGATAACGTATGATTGAATACAAAATTCCAGTAAAATTAATTGTTTTTACATTTTAATCGAGTAGCCTTACATGGATCCAAACAAAAACCAACAAAATTTATTTAAAAAACAAAACCTAATCCTGATCACATGAAATGACCAAAATGCTGGCCATCGTTAGATAAACATAGTTGACACCATTTCACGACACGACGGGTTACTTTACGCAAACTTTGTTATTGTTTTTCATAATAGCTACTTACCTACTTGATTATACATTTAAAGAGTAATATCACGATGTTTTTGCAGTGGCGGTGCAAGAGAACCTTGGGCCCGTAAGCAAATATAAAAATGGGCCCCCTTGTAAATAGAATGATATATTTAATGAAAATGTATATTTACAATTACAGTATACCATATATTTATTACTTCTATATTGCTAGCGCCTGTAAGCAGAGAGGTCACAGCGTAAGTGAGACAGACAACCAACTCTTCTACGTACTAGTGAGCTGTGCACAAGCGTCATCCGCGCGGTGGGGAAGTAGTCAAGTTTAAAATTCGCTTCTAAAGGTGGCTTCGAATTCTCAGGCATGCGCACGAGACGCGTAGTGCTCAGAGTGAGACTATGTTGTTTACAAAAAATAAAATGGTATCGTATTATAACTGATTTCTGTTTTAACGAAAACAGACAGAAATAGAGTAGTAAATGTCTAACATTTAACACATTTTATAACGAGCATAACAAAATATCAATTAAAAATATAAAAATAAATAAACATTGCAGGTTGGTATAGGCACAAATACAAAGAAAACTGATTAATAAATATCTACCTAGGTAACACTAGTAAAATCAAATAATATTCAGGTGAAATCTTAGGAACCCACGTCAAAAACAGGTAATAAATATTTATTATTTGCTGTCGTCAT
Organism: Agriotes lineatus; assembly: GCA_940337035.1. Taxonomy (NCBI): domain Eukaryota; kingdom Metazoa; phylum Arthropoda; class Insecta; order Coleoptera; family Elateridae; genus Agriotes; species Agriotes lineatus. The sequence goes on along the minus strand of CALNHX010003756.1, from coordinate 125,783 downwards.
ATGGTCAAAGTCCTGCTTAGAATTTTGCCGAGACTAAGCAGTTCCAACCGCAGCAAGAAATCTTTTTCATGCTACACATCGTAGTACCATGGGATCCACGGCTTTACATCACTTCCGAATGATGGCATTCTGTAGAGGGTATCATCTGCAATTTTTATTTTTTTTAAAACCTCACCGGAACCGGGGATCGAACTCGCGACCCTACGATCAGTAGCCAGGATGCTTAACCACTGAGCTACCGATGTGGAAGGATGTATTTCAGCTTCTACAAGATTTTTAGCTGTTTGTTTTAAATACATATCTAGTTTCTTTTTAAACTGCTGCTCTTCGGTGTATCTTCAGGATTCCTGTTGTTAAGTTATCAGTGATGCTGCTTTTTAATCTATATTACTGATTGCGATTGCGGCTCTCGCCTCTCGGCTGCATTCAAACAAGATCAGACATGTTCACTACAGACGCTAAAAGAAATACTTTCCACAGTCACACTTGCACTGCCAGACTGCAACTGATGGCTGATAACTAGAACTGTGGACTCAGTGTTGCCAACAGCCGAAAATCAGTTTCCATCAGAAGGTCAAATAAAATCTACCAGAATTCCACTAATAATAATAATATTTTTTGCCAGATTAATCTTTTATTCACAACAGCACAGATAAACAAAAGTAAAAAAAAATAATATTAACATTTAAAGTATTTATTTCCTAGTTTTATTAAAAATAGGAAACAAACATTGCAACACAAAAATACACTTCTACAGTTGCTGTTAAAGATGTAGATTCTCAATGATGCTGCTTTAATTCATTTTTTAACACAAATATTAAATTTTTTATTCGTTAAAAGTCTCATCAACAAAATGCAAAGCGCAAGTGACGTAAGATTCGTGAGAGAACCCTTTTATAAGCTAGTTTTATATGTGTTTCCCCTAATTACGAGCAGATAATTTTTTTTAAATCCCCCATTATGTATTTGAACCACATTTTTTCCCCGCAAAATGCTGTTATACATACTTGAATCCACATATATAATACACATACATTGCTAGTAGGGCCTGGAAACGTCGGAAAACATTACGGCGCCGACATAGTCTCACTTAGAGTATAACGCGTCTCGTGCGAATGCGTGAGAATTCGAACTCCGCCTTTAGAAGCGAATTTTAAACTTGCCCACTTCCCCATTGGCCGGACGACGCCGCCGCGCTTGCACACAGCTCATCATTATACATTGAAGAGTTGGTTGTCTGTCTCACTTCCTTGGTGAGTTTCCCACTCATAGCCGTTAGCAATATAGTAAGTATTAGATATATGCTTGAATCATAACCAGCTTTATCAGTTTCCGCTACGCGTCAGCGTGTATGAATGAAGCTGGCCCTGCTTCAATAGTGTTGACATTGCTTTTTAGTAGAGGGCAGCACAAAAAACGTGATTATCAGATACAACGTTTACTGTAATAAAATTAAGCAGAGTGCTATATGTATTATACCCACCACCACCTTAAAATGGAAAGCGTCTATAAAATTTAAGAAAAATACCAGGAATTCACTAAAAAATTTGTGTAATCTACCAGATTTTCTACTATCTACCAGATTGAAAATTAGTCCACTAAATACGTGATTCATTCTATCGGATTTAGTAGAAAATCTACTAAGTTGGCAACACTGTGTGGACTGGGGTTGCAGTGCTATCAATCAGCCGGCATGGATCTCGAAGTGAAGTTCTATACGCAAATGAAGTAGAAGATATCGAGATATTTAATAAGCAATGCGGAGCTTACCGGGCCCCCCAAAGGGCCCCCTAAGGGCCCGGGCCCCTAAGCAACGCTTATTCCTTATGCATATCACCGCCACTGTGTTTTTGTGGTTCAAGTACTTAGCACTGAATTAACATGTTACTAAGTATTATAGGAATTAAATACATACAAAGGTTTTCTAAAATAAATTTCACCTAATTTTGTTTGGATCCATGTAAGCCTAACTTGATTAAAATGTAAAAACAATTAATTATACTGATATTTGTTACTCAATCATATCTTATCTTACATCGTTGAAACGAGAATAAAAAATTCTATTCAGTAACCTAAAAATCCAATATAGTGCCCATTTAACTTAAGGAAGTTGATACGAGTAACTCAAAAGCAGATATCTTGAATTTTGAACTTTTTCAAACAGATTTTAAATCATCATATGAAACTGCAAAACATTGCCCATTTAACCAAATCTCCATCTTCAATGATAAGAAAGTTACCCATGCACATACGGGGTCTGGCCACAACGGCCACTGGACATAACGGCCACACGTAATTTTGCATGACCATATCGGCCACACTGGACACAACTGCCAAAAACGATATGTGGTCACAACGGCCACCTTGGACGTATCGGCCACATTTCAGACGTGGACACCACGGCCACATTGGACACGTCGCGTCGGCCACTTATCAGACATGGACACAACGGCCACACTGGACACAACGGACACACTGGATACAACGGCCACTGGACACAACGGCCACTGGACACAACGGCAACCCAGAATTTTTGTATGCCCATTTCGGCCACACTGGACACGTCGGCCACTTATCAGACGTGGACACAACGGCTACAATGGACACAACGGCCACACTGGACCCAACGGCCACACTGGACACAACGGCCACTGGACACAACGGCAACACAGAATTTTTGTATGGACATATCGGCCACACTGGACACGTCGCCCACATAGCAGACCTGAACACATCGGCCACCGTGGACACAACAGCCACATAGCGGACGTGGACACAACAGTCACCGTGGACACATCGGCCACATATCAGAGGGGGATAAATGCAAGGTTTGCCCGCTGACATAGCTATACAAAGCCGTTCGTCCAACCCGCTTGGACTTTCCTGTACTTTAGAAAATCTATAAAAACAGAAAACGGATGGGAGTGCTCATTTGAAACAATTAAACACATTTAATTTTGATTCAAAACGACTTCAGAAACCACCAAAAGTGCATCATGTTACTTGATATGCGTCGCTGCGACGTCAAATAACGCAAACATCCGACGCACTGTGTTTTAGCGTTGATCGAGGTATTTACCAATATTGCCTATCGTACCTCGAAAACTAAACACCCTGTATTGTTGTGTGTTGGTCCTATTCAGTATTATTAGTTACGCGTATTTCTTAATAATATGTTTATCAACACCTAGCTATTAGTTATCTATATAATTAGTATTGCTTCATATTGCGTCATTTAATGCGTCATAGTCTCGAGGGTATAAAATAATATAAATCCATTAATTCTGAAATCATTAATAACGCGTGATCTGTGATCACCTAGTACTTTTGTTTATTTTGCCAATTTTAGAAGTAGTTAGTTCTTCCATAATGTAATCTGAAGTTCTTCATAATTATCTTCTTCTTCTTATTCTTCTTCTTTTTTTATATATAAAATTCAAATTATGTGTGTATGTTTGGTATACAAATCCACACCGCAGCACAGATCACTTTCAAAATTTACAAACGGGCACTATGCGCGTGTGGGAGGGCATAGAGTGGTCCCGGTCGCTAACTATTAACAAATACATCTTTGTGATATTAACCACACAAACTTTTGACAACTGTCATATTTTATTTGACTTTCTTCAAAGGTATCCATATTTTTATGAATTTAACTAAATTTTTGCAATTATTTATTTTAATCGACGTTTCCAAATCGTAAAAGTATAAGTGATATAAAATGAGGTATTGTATGTATTCAGATTTTTTTAATATTTTGACCAATAAAGGTCCATAGAGGCACCAACATTCGATTTTAACACCCCCATAGAGAGCGCCAGAGTGAAATTCTGGCATCTAGCAAAAAATAAAATATAGCTAATACCCAAATGCATTATAAAATGTATACAAGAACGTGTGGCCAGCTTTTTTGTAATATTTTTTTGAAAATTTTGAAAATTTTGAAGAAGTACCTCTATGAACTTTTAGATTTTCTTCATTCATTTCATTTTATGGTGTACTATCCCTAAACAGTGGTGGCTCGTGAACTTTTGCAGGGCACTATTTTATATTTTGGTTAAAAAAAAAGATAGCTCTGCAATACGTGCAAGAATTTTTTAATGTAAAACATCATACCGCAACTGCTTATATCTATGTTGACGTCTGGTGGTTTAATTAAAATATCATATCAAGTTATACAGAATTTATATATAATATATATAAGAATACTTTATTTATCTCAATAGAAATCACATGTTTCATAAAAAAAAAACAATAAAAACAACAAAAACTAAAAACAACAGCCCATTTCTATGTGGCAAAATAACAATAATCTATACAATAATTATAGTAATATACTTAACGTAATTAAAGGGGTAAATTAACAATATATTTTCCATCGCAAATGGCCTAACAAGTATTTAAATTTTAATCCCCTTCTTGAAGCATCCGCCTTAATTTTCTTTTAAATATATTTATATTTTCAGAATTTTTTATATCTCTACTTAATGAGTTAAGTAAAATAAAGCCTTTATTTATAATGGAGTTACTATTTCTTGTAGTTGATATCATTTTTACATGCAAATCATTTTTGCTTCTCGTTTGATAGCTATGAATTTCATGATTATATTTAACGAATGGTTGGAAATAATCAAGAAGTAAATTATTTACAATCTTATACACAAAAATCATAACTAAGTAAAACGTTCTATTTTCTACAGACATCCAATGTAATGATTTTAACATATAGTTTATGGGAGTGTACCTACTACAACGCAAAATCACTCGCATTCCTCTATTTTGCAATTTTTGCAAGTCTCTTAATTTAGTTTTATTCATTAAATGATTGACCGTAGCACAGTAATCAAAGTGCGGTTTAATTATTGCATTGTAAATATTTATTTTGGTTTGTATTGTTAGGCAATTAGATATTCTCGTAAAAAAGTGTAATTTCTTACTTATCTTTTTATGAATATATTCAAAATGATTATTGAAAGATAAAGTGTTATCAATAATTACACCCAGGTATTTATACTCATTACAAAGCTTTATTTTTTCGTTTTGTATGTACAGGTTAATTTTATCCCGTTGTATATTTTTAGATTTTAAGTTACTGGTTATTATCATGCCGACAGTTTTTTGTGTATTTAGCTTAAGTTTGTTGTTATTTAAGTACGTTGCAATTTTATTGAGTTCAACATTCATTAATTCAACCGCCGAATTAAGATCTAAATGAGCGGTTACTAATAGGGTGTCGTCTGCAAACAGGTTAATTAAATCACAATTATGATGAAGATCGATATCATTTATATAAATTAAATATAACAATGGGCCTAATATACTGCCCTGCGGGACGCCAAAGTTAATATTCTTTATCGTTGAATGTAACTCTCTAATTTTAACTTTTTATTCTCTGTTTTCTAAGTAATTTGTGCACCATAGTAAGACATTTCCGCCAATTCCGTAATATTTTAACTTTTCCAATAATAGTTCCCTATCCACAGTTTCGAAAGCCCTTTTTAAGTCTAGGAATACGGCTATAATATACTTGTTTTCGTCCAACATTTCTTTCATCTTTGAAATCGTAAACTGTATTGCAGTTTCGCAAGAATGTTTTGCGCGGAAACCTGACTGGTTGCTCATTAAAATTTTATTATCATCAAAATATTTTTGTACCTGTAAATAAACGACCCTTTCTAATACTTTTTCAATGCATGGTAATGAATTTATAGGTCTGAAGTTGTTTGCGAAGTTAGTATTTTTAATTTTTGGAACAGGTGTAATCGTACTTATTTTTAGATTTCGTGGTATTTGTCCAGTTGTAATTGATAAATTTATTAAATGTAATAAAACATGACCAATGGCTTCATACATACTCTTAAGTATTTTATGATTAATTACATCTATGCAACTACCCTTATTATTTATTGATTTAATAACTAAACGTAATTCACTCATTTTCAATGGCTGAAAAGATAACATAACGCAATTGTAATTTTTTGCCGTGATAGTATCAACTGATAAAGACTTTTGCATAGATGCAACCAATTCCTCTATGCTACCTATGAAATAACTGTTAAAGTATTCAGTCTTTTCTTCACTACTTACAATTGATATTTTACGATTATTTACATTAAATTCAATACTGTTATTCAAAATAACGTTATCACAGTCCGCTCTAATTAATTCTTTAATAGTTTTCCACATACGTGCAGGATCATTTCTTATATTATCTATTTTTGTTTCATAGTACTTAGTTTTCTAAACTTTGAGCAAATTTACAGTTTCATTTCTGCTTTTTTTATATTTATTCCACAAAAACGCGTTCTTAAACAGTTTATAAGATTGATCGCGTTTATTAGCTTTGCATCTCACTTCATGATCATACCATGGCACCTGACTTTTATTAATTTTAAGTTTTTCTATCGGCATTAATTCATTAACGATTTTTTCAATGTTATTATACATGTTAGAGTAAAATAATTCAATATCAGTTGAATTTAGTAACCAATTTTGTTCAATTAGCCTACTATTCATGATTTCTAACGTGCAATCCGTTATTTTTCTGTGTACGATAGTTTTGTCTTGACCGTTTGATGTATTTTTATATTGTTTATCAACATTTATATTAATTATTGAATGATCAGTAATTTTCGGCGTATGACAAATATTTACTTTTACATTACTATCATTTGTAACAATATAATCAATAATTGTTGAGCTTGTGTCTGTCGTTCTTGTTGGTTGATTCACAAGTTGCATGAGTCCATTAATATTGATTATGTTTTTAATTTTGTTAGAGTAAAAATTGTCCGCATTAAAGTTAATGTTAAAGTCTCCCGCAATAATACAATTTTTATTTACGCTCAATATATTTTCGCACAAATTTTCGAAATCATTCATGAAAGATGCATTGCTGGCCGATGGAGAACGATACAAGCAACCAATTAGCCTGTTTAACCCACTAAGTTTTACTTTCACTATTTTACACCAATAGTTGCCATTATCTCTCAGTTCCAAATATTCGCTAAATTCGACGCCTTTTCTGATGTAGATAATGACACCCCCCGTATGTTTGCTGTTCGAATTACATCTCACAATATTAAAATTATTTATATTGAGTTCCACGTCTTCTATATCGTCCGTTGTCCTAGTTTCACTAAGTAAGATTACGTCGGGGTTTGTCACTTCAGTAAATTTAATTAATTCCGCAATATTAGCAATCAAACTTTGTATGTTCATATATATCATTTTACCGCTTTCCAGTTTATTAAACGAGTGCGTATTCCGCGACGAAGAATTTAGTTTTTTGTAGATTTTGGAAGGATAGTGAGTAGTCCGTTTACATATTTAATTTCAATGTTCAACACGTTTTTTGAATTCCTCCTGTAGCTCCATGCGTACTTTTTGCTGCATTCTCGTCTGGTCAGATTGGATCTTGTATTGCGTAACTTTTCCTTTGTTTTTTAACACCTTTATAGCTGTGTGTTTACTTTGCAAACCAACGCGTAGCGGTCTTGCAGATCCATCTGCCCTTTTCTTTCCAATCCGCGTCACAGTAATGTCGCTGCTATTTAATTTCAAGATTGGTTTCAACGATTCGATAATCACACTTTTATCATTCTCAATTCTGGTATTCGCGCTGTCATCTTCCGATTCCTCCACTTTATAAACGATTATGTTTTTACTACGGACCTGGCGGTCTTGCAATTCGATTAATAATTGCTCCAGGTGCACACCTTGAACTGTGGTGTCTTGTGTATTTACATTTGTGTTTTTCAATAAGTTCACATCTGTTTGAAGTTGTTGTACCACTGTTTTCAGTTCCACGATGATTTTCCTTACGTCGCATTTATCGCAGAAGAACGACAATTTTCTCGTTGCCGCTTTTAAACATAACGCCTCCTGTCTTGATAATCCCGCACAGATAGCGTGAAATGGTGCTCTGCATAGGTCGCAGGAAATGTTATCATTATCATTTACAGGACCTTCACTACAGTTAGTACAGTTTGTTACGAGCTCTGCAATTTTGAGATAATCTTACACCTGCGTAAAGTACTAAGTTTAAATACTTAAAAATAAACACTCCCAAAAATGTATTAATAAACAGAATTAGACTTTTCTAAAAGAATAGTAAATTCCCCTTCTTTTAAGGTAAGCAATATGTTAAAATTCCCTGACTATACAATTTTTCATTTTGGAATAAATAAACTGCAGTTTTTTCATGTATCTATTTATATTTGTTTATTGTAAATGAAACAAAATGTGCATTCATTCAAAGTGCTGCGGCCCGGCGGTCTCGCTTGGGTGTAGCAAAACGTCAGGCGAGTCGCGTGCCTGCAGTGGTACGGCCGCTACTCGGGATCCAGGCAACCTTCTAGATTGTAGGGAAAAAAATCCAAGAAAAAAAATCCACGGAAAAAATCCATGGAAATAAAATCTAAATTTTAAAAATTATTGTTGTTCAAAATACTTCATTTATTTTTGCTTTTACTGCTTGTTATGTTATACTAAAGGACCTGTAAACATTATAATCAATTATTTTTGTTGTTCGTGCCACTTTGTTTAAAAGTGTTTCAAAAATTAGAGCAAAAGTCACGGTAAATACAAGTTAGTTAATGATGTCAATAAAGTGTGATTAAGTACTATATTATATCTCGATTTTTACAATAAGACGTAAGAAATATTTAATGTTGTTACAAATAATTTACCATTTGTTCTAATGTTCATTGAAAAATTAGACTAACTGCCCGAAATTACTAATTTTAAAAAGACAATAAAAATGAAGTGGTTTGCCGAGCAATAAACTTTAAACTTTTTGACGTTTCAATGAATAATTTTTGTTGTTTTGGTTAATTAGAAAACTGTAGTAGTAATTAGATTAGACTTAATTGCATACAAACCGACCCGCCTTAATAAAATCATTCCCCTTAAAATTAGGATTTCTCGGGCAGTTAGTCTAATTTTTTAACGTACATTAGAACAAATGGTAAATTATTTTAAACAACATTAAGGATTTCTTACGTCTTACGCAAAAAATTATTGTATTACGAGATATAATATAGTACTTAATCACACTTTATTGACATCATTAACTAACTTGTATTTACCGTGACTTTTGCTCTAATTTTTGTAACACTTTTAAACAAAGTAGTTCGAACAACAAACATAATTGATTATAATGTCTACAAGTCCTTTAGTATAACAGAAGACGCAGTATGATTCACAGTATAAAGCAAAAATAAATGAAGTACTTTGAACAACAATAATTTTAAAAATTTGTATTTTATTTCCATGGATTTTTTTCCTGTGGATTTTTATTCCATGGACTTTTTCCGGATTTTTTCCGTGGATTTTTTTTCCTTGGTGGACTAAAAAAGCTAAATAAAAAGTACACTCACACAACATCCTTTTACAGTGATCTTATAATTAGGCAAAAATTTGATTTTTAATTTTTCAGCATTTGTCAAAAATTTTCAAAAATTACAAATGCTACAAAAACGGTACAAAATAGAGCATTAGATCAACAGACAAATTTTCTCTAAAATTGTAAGCTGAATTCAAAAATGTAATAATATACCGGGTGTACTACTTAAAATAGGAATTTTATCCAAAAAATAGAAAAAAAAGTGGACGTGACTACCTCCCTGGACTTTCCCATACTGGAAACTGTTCATATCGTCTTTATTCAACAGTCTTTACAACATATCAAAATTTCAACTCGATGACTCACGTCTTCACCGTGATAAGCGTTTACACTTTCACGTAAATTGCGGGTAAATATAAAAGAATGTGTAGTTCAAAACGTGACCACCGAGCTTCTGTAGATGGCGCCAAGTGGACAAGCCGCCACTGTGCTAGTTTATTTATATATTATTTTCCTCAAAACGGCTGTAGCACCGAGGTGAAATTTTCTAAGTACCTGGAAATTATATTTTCTAGGGCATACAAAATCGATTTTTTTATTTTCGCGGAAAAAGATTCTTTGACGCAAAAATATAACAACCGTTAGAATAAAAAAATTATTTTTCAAAAATAGAGGGGAGAGGGGGCCGCGGCCGGTGCGCTTACATATATCCACGAGTGTAATATTTTTTTGCATATTCATATGCTCCATTATGCACTGAGCAATTCAGTGAAAACCCCAGCTACCTATCTTGTTTTGTTTATTAATTAAAGGGGTTTAAATTTTCAAACTTCAAAGCTTCGTAGAGGGCGCCACAGATAATTCATGAGATTCTTTAAAAAACAGATCGATAGCCCTTTTCGGGGTCTATCAGTGTATGAAGTTTAAACAAATTCCTGTGGGCAGTTTTTGAGAAATGATTTTTAGAAAATTTCCAAAATTTTGAAAATTTGTAATTTAGGCCCCTTAATATTTTTCAAAACACTTTTTATATCACCTGTTAGCCTTCATATACTATTAAAAAAAAATCAATTGAATCGATTCATCCGTTTTTGAGTAATAGGGCGTTAAACTCAAAATTTTTAAAAAATCATAGCGCCCTTCATTTTAAACCTAGCGAGTTCGGCAAAAAACTAACAGATTTGTCTTATGACCCTCTATCGTTATCCGCGATAAAATTTTCAAAATTTTAATCACGAAAACAGTGATACCAAAAAAACATGCGTAACTTTCGCTTCCGGTTACGGATTTTTTTGAAAAGCTTACTTTGTCCATGAATTTTCGATACACCCCCGCATTCCAAAGCGCATCAAAATCGGAGCAATACTTTCGGCTGTAGGAGCGTCACCCACCCACACACCCACACACAGACATTTATTAAAAACCACTTTTTTGGGTTCCTAGAGGCCCAAAACGGATATTTCTGTGAAAATCTCGATTTCCAAAATTTTCATGATTCCAAGACTTCCCTATACCTATGGGTATGGGAAAGTAAAAAGAAACCCATTTTAGAGGTATTCAACTGGAAAATCACCTATCTCACACCAATACACATTAAAAATGTAATGAAAATGTGAAGTTTGAAAAAATCGTTAAAGCTGTTTTTGAAAGAATCGACAAAAACTCAAAAATCACAGGAGTAAACACCTACTTCCGGTTATTTGATTATTTTCAAAAGTGTGCTGTCGCATCTACATAGTACACAAAGTTTCAACGCCATACCTCTTTTCGTTTTTGAGATATTCTGTTCACAGACAGACAGACACACAGACAGACCAATGAACAAAAATATGTTTTTTTGGTTCAGGGGACTCTAAAACGTGAATATCTGGTGAAAACTCAATTTCAAATTTTTGGGGTGAATCCAATACCTACTTCCTTTATTGTAAAAGGAAGTAAAAACGGAAGTTTTAAAGGCAAAACAACAAAAAGACAAAACAAAATAAGGACATTAACAAAAATTATTAAAAATTGCAGGAAATCCTACCAATATGGTAGTGACGGTAGGGTGTGTGAATGGATGTGTGTATGGATGTATGTTACGGCTCTATAACCGAAACTAGGGAACCGATTTTGATGAAATTTTAAATGAGCCGGTATATCGAAAATTCGGGGCCTGGATCATTTTAAACACTGTTTAACATTTCATTGAACAATAAAATAATAAATTAAACTTAAGGTGAGGTAATAGGTAGGACAATTTTTAAGTTCCCGTAAGTAGTATTAATATTATTTATTTTTGATAATAATTCAGTGGCGTAGTGTGTTGTGCAAAAAAGTTTCTAAATTCGGGTTATAACATAAAGTGTAATTGTTTATATGGAACACATAGTTAGCTGTGGCATTATGAGAAAGAGGATTTTCTTCCCTTTTCAGTGACATATGTCGTATGGGATCGATTTATTCATTTTCACTACCTACTTTATAGCAACAATTCACAATTTTTAATATTTCGTCGTTTTCTAGTTGGAGACTTGTTTCATTTAGAATATACGTGATTAAACAAAGTTTTTGCGTTTACAATACCACCGTTTGATTGACAGAATTAATCACGTTTGATTGTTACTTATCATATTATAGTGTCCTTCATACATCCAGTTATCAGAACATTTTATTGTCCATTAAAACCTCTGCAGCTTCTCAAATTAAAAATGAATTTACAAAAATTTAAATATCCTACTTCATATACGAGGGAGGTGCGAAAATATGAAAATATTGGAGAATAAAGTACCCTTATTTTTCAAAATACCCAAAAGTGTTAATTGGAAGTATTTGTTATAACATATCTATTAAAAATTATAATTGATTTTAAATTGTTATTTGGTCAGTTTGTTATTAAATTATTTAAAAATTTGACACAAAAATGAAATTTGTTAGCACTAATTTCGAATCACGTAATATCCTGGTTGCTAAGTGAGGGGAAACTCAGGTTTGACAGTACACGTTTATCGTATCCTTTGGTAAGTTAACTTTGAAGTATTTCATTTGGTAATACACAGGGTTTGTAAAAAAATAGGAGAAATCAGAAAAAATTGTTTTCGGAGCAAGTTGCTGACTTTATATTTGATACCTACTTTTAGTTCTAAGTAAGTTCTTCAAATTAACATTTTTGTTTATTTTGAAAAATAAGGGTACTTTATTCTTGAGGAGGTAAAAAGAGATAAACTGTGTTTTCACAAATTCCTCAATATCTCTTAAGATCCATTTACACGAACAAGAATTTCTGGTACAGTGACGTTACCAGTCCAGTTAAAAGTAAATTGTAAGACCGTTTACACGAACAAGTTTTTCTTGTAAATTTACTTGCAGTTGGCTGTCGTGCAGTCATACCAATCTATTTAAAATTAAATAGAAACATAACCTCAAAAATAGGTCTATCCTGTGGGCTAGTATAGTTTTTTTTCGTAGTTTTCATACAATTGTTTCAGTAATTGAATTTCTTCTATTTTCCACTGCTGCAGTTTTAACATAAATATGTCTTTGAGACAAGAATAAAACTTAAAATCACGTAACAAAGTTGTGTTTACTAACGCAACGAAGAGGTTGTGTTTACGAATTGGCGCAGGTTGGTATTACGGATTTGCGAAAAATGCGCTTGCGCGAAGGTGGAACTTTTAAGGAAAACTTGTAGAAAGTAGCGCATGTACCAGTTTGCCGGTAAAAGTTTTCTTGTAGCAACGGACTTGTAAGACATTGTTTGTCTCTTTCTAATACGCGTGAATGTTAGACAGAGAAAACCTGTAACGTCACTGTACCAGAAATTCTTGTTCGTGTAAATGGCTCTTTAGACCCGGCTGTCACCTCGTCAAAATAAGTCACATTCTCACGTTCTAAAATCATTCATCTCGCGCACTTAATACAAAAATAACATTTTCCAACTCATAAAATTATTGAGGTTTTTCCTAATTAAAATTTGAACTTAATATATCCAAAAAACTTGACACTTGACAGTTTTACACAATGATATCGTTAGTTACCAAAGTACATTGTGTTATTTCCTATTTTTTTTTTATTTACAAAAACCATAATTTGTTCGCTAGTGACTAATAGTAATTTACGATACAAGTGCGTAAAGCTAGTCTTTAGTCACGAGTGGGGCGCATTTAAAACCCGAGTGAGCATGTGTATCGTACAATATTTTATCTACGATAGAATATACAAAACACGGTAAATATAAGAAAAATATTTAAATGTAAATTGCAAACGGTCGTAATTTTGCGTGGTTATAAATTATAAAACTGTTGCTACTGACGACGTGCCGAATGGAATCTTTAAACACGTTGCTACTGACGACGTAAACTAATGAAAACCTGTTATTAAACAGTCGTTTTACAAACTTAAAACTGTCAACTAAAAGTCAATTTTACACTGTCGTAGATAAAGTAAATTTTATCCACTATTATCGTTACAGTGTTATTCTAGCAACTTGGCTTTAGTGGATAAATCTCTTACAACTTTATAGGTAGGTGTTGGAAAGTAGTTATGTATGGTACAATTGAATAACGAGGCATTTTATCCATAAGGGCAACGCTTTAGCTCACCAGCAGCCGAGTGAGATAATTTCCCCGAATGGATAAAATCTCTTTATTCACGTGTAGCATATAAAACTTTTTCCAATACCTACAATTAATTGTGTAATAGTATATTATGTTATTAGGAGCAAAAGTTATATTTTATGTGGCGTGGCTGGACGGTTTATCTGCCGAGCTTGCGAGGCAGATTAAGTACAGCCGAGCCACATAAAGATACTTTTGCTCCGAATAACATGTACTATTTTTTCTTCAAACGTTTATAACAAATTATTTAAGTAATGTGAAAAAACCAGGAATTACTTTAAGGTAGAAGATTATGTAGATTGATAAATGTAGTGTGCTTTGGAGAGCACTACACTATAAACAAAACAAAATCTGAAAACAATTAATCTGTTAGTTAACCTGCTTCAATTTGGAGAGAATCTGTAAGTGGCTATATTTTGCAATTATATACAAGTTTATTGAGTAAATGTAATAACATTGTAGCTTTAAATATGTCAGGAAGTGATCAGTGTACCCCACCTGAAATAGCAAAGGCCGCCAAGATGGCTATAAATGATTTGGTGCCTACAAAATCGTCTAATATTTATGAAGCTGCATATTCCCGTTTTATAAGTTGGTGCGAGAAGAAAAGTGCAAAAAGCTTTACCGAAAATGTATTTCTGCCGTATTTTTTATATTTGAGAACCGAGTTGAAAATGAAGAGTTCATCATTATGGTCGAATTATTCTATGATTAGATCTCTAATGAATATTAAACATGGGATAAACATTGGCAACTTCTTGAAATTACGTGCGTTTCTAAAAAAACAAAACGAACGTTACACCCCAAAGAAATCGCGAGTATTCACGAAAATGGAAATTGATAAATTTTTGTCCGACCCTTCTGATCAACAGTACTTGGAATTGAAGGTAAAATAATAGGTAATATACAAACAGATTTTAGTATTTTATATTTTTCAGATTGTGTTGGTTATTGGAATAGAAGGGGCTTGTCGTTATGACGAAATGGTCAAAATGAGGACTGATTACTTTGAGGACTTGGGATCTTTAATTCTGGTAAAAATTCTAGACAGTAAGACAAGAAAACCTAGGTCATTTACTATAGTCGGAGACAAATTCATAGATATTTACCGGAAGAACACTTCATTGCGTCCCGAAAATATGGAAGAATCTCGATTTTTTTTTAAATTATCAGAATGGAAAATGCCATCGGGCAGTGATGGGGTTGCATAAAATTGGTAGTGTTCCAAGGGAGGTGGCATCCTTTTTAAAACTACCAAATTGCAGCGAATATACAGGCCACTGTTTGAGACGAACATCAGCAACACTACTCGTTGATGGTGGAGCCAATATTACTATCTTGAAAAGACATGGAGGGTGGAAAAGTTCTACCGTCGCTGAGGGCCATATAGAGGAATCTCTGACTCACAAGCAAGACGTGGCTATGAAAATTTTGTGCCCAAATACCAATGTTGTGACTCCTGAGGTAAATGCACCGGGTCCATCAAGAAGTCTGGCCGTAACTGAAGTGATCAATGCAACCCTTCCAAAAGTTGCTGTAAGTGCATCAAGTTCATCAAGTTCAGCCGTCGCTGAAGCAATGAGCGGATTTAACTTTCAAAATTCATCGAATTGTGTATTTAATTTGAATTTTTATAAAGAAGTTTGATTTAATAAATGATAAGTTTAATTTAATAAATGATTTGTTAAAATTTAAGTTATGAATTTCAAATGATTTAGGTAGTTTACTTTAAATAAGTTTTAATTTAATAAATAATTTTAACATTTGAGTTAGGGATTTCAAATGATTTAGCTAATTTCAGGTTAAGACACATTTTCCAACTGTTTGTGTTTAGTTATTTCTTCAATATCCATTTCATTTACAACTGATTCTGTCCTGGTGTCGATTTCTATAACAGCTGTTGTCATTACGGCAATTTGGTGGACGTTATTTGTGGTACATTTGACATGAAACAGCAAAGAGCTAGCAAATTGGGCATCTTAAAAGTTAAAATTAAGCAATGCAGTTACTATCTTACTACGGTCAGTTAGTTACCTTCATGCGCCTTCATGTGCTTTGCGGCAATCTGGGCTTAATAATAACATATATAATTGTTGCGTCTCAGGGTCCGTCAAATGTAACACCTGCATTGTAGTTGCTTTGCCATTGTTCTGCTTATTATCAAACGTTTGCGGCGACATATTTGGAGAATTGAATTAATTATAAATAAATACTGTTAATTCATATTTCATCAGAAAGTGGAATCTTTCTATAAAACAATAAAAACATTAAATTAGTATATAAAAAGAATAAGAACGAGTCTTCACTTGCGTGTGCGATTCTTGTTTAAAATAATAGAGTCACAATCACAGAACAATACCTAATGTTACAATTTGTTATTTATAACCTAACAAAACTTCATCGGGTGACGTCATAGATAATATAACCTCGCGTGGACGTGCATCAACCAAACACTACTTTAGGGGCGAAGGGAATGTAGATTCCTGGCGCACTGACGCTTCGCGCCCTCTGTAAAAAGAACAACACATTCAAGTGCACGGAACTGCTCGGAGCTATTCCACGTCGTAAAAAGAAAGCTGACGAGCGGCAGATAAAGTGTTTCAGATGCCATGGCAATGAAGTGACAGTTTAGCATCATCAATCAAGCAGTATAATGTCACATTTTACTGACGTTTGAAGAAAAATAAGTTTTAAAATTTAATGCATAATTTTAAATATTTAATCATATTGGTTGTGTACTAGTTTCCACGGTAACATGTTTGCATTTTATAAGTTGCTATGGATTATTAACTACTTTATTCACTAGTGAATAAAGTAACTCTTTGTCCATCATCAACATTAAAATGTTGCTTTACCATGAATATTTGCTCAGATACAATACAGCTTCATAAATAGGCATTGGCAAATGAAAAGTACTTCACTACTATAGCCAAATTCTCCTGAGAAAATATATGGAAACAGATAACAAAAACGTAAGTGTATCTAAAAAAATGTAGGCACCACTCCGCTGCCGACCGAGCTTACAAGAATCTTAATGGATAAAAGCTCCAAAAAGCGGCGACTTTAAATATTTCCAACAATTTTAAGACTTTCGACTACAATATATTTTTTAAAATGTATGTTTGCCTAATCTTTTTATTGACTTGTAACCCGACCACGTCAATCATGTTGCAATAAAAATAATTCAAATTTAACAGTATTCAATTACCACATACATATATGAAAGTATAAGGTCTGCACACTTACTTGGGTACCTGCACGTCTTCAGCTATAAACTTCAATCTAGCCCGAAATTTCTATGAAAATGTGCGTCAAAAAAAGTTGGGCGTTATGATCAAAGTCGAAGTTGGCCGTTGTGACCAAAATCAAACTTGGGCGTTATGACCAAGCTGGGAGTTGTGACCAGAATTAAAAGTGGGCGTTGTGACCAAGTTGGGCGTTGTGACCAGAATCAAAGTTGGGCGTTGTGGCCAAGTTGGGCGTTGTGTCCAAAATCAAAATTGGGCGTTGTGACTAAGTTGGGCGTTGTGACCAAAATCGAATTTGGGCGTTATGACCAAAACGGTGGTTTAAGTGGCGTAGATAGCTTTGTCCTATAGCAAGCGTCGGTGGGCGTTGTGACCAAGTTGGGTGTTGTGACCAATATCGTTTTTGGGCATGACCAAGTTGGGCGTTGTGACCAAAATCACAATTGGGCGTTGTGACCAAGTTGGGCGTTGTGATCAAGTTGGGCGTTGTGACCAAGTTGAGCGTTGTGACCAAATTCTGAGTTGGGGTTTGTGACCAGTAGGCCTTGTGTCCTAGCCCCGAAAATTCATCGACAAAATACGCTTTTGAAAAATCCAAAACCAAAGCGAAAGTTAGACATGTTTTTTGGTAGCATTTTTTCAGAAGCCAAATTTTCAAATTTGAGTGGCGGATACGAAAAAAGACCGAAAATGGAGTGCAAACAGTTTTTACCGGACACTCAAAATGGCGGCCGCTATGAATTTTTGAAAATTTTGACTTTATCGCTTCCCCTCACAAGTCAAAATGAGTTATCTGATCAGGTTAAATGACAACTTGTTTGAAAACCTTTTGGCGGTAGTATACCATAAAAAAATTAATTTTGAAAATTTAAAAACCGTCACGACGCTATTCCAAAAATGTTGACATTTTCTACACTTACACAGCTTGGTATTAGCTACATTTTGCTTTTTTGATGAATGTCAGAATTTTATTGTGGCGCTCTCTACGAGGTTTTGAAAATCGGAAATTCATGCTCTTATAGATCTTTTATTACTCAAAATATGAAAATAGTTGAGATGTCAAAGTTGTTTGGTATACAGCTTTGCATTGTTCTAAATTTAAATAACTTATACAGGGTGTTTGATTTTTACAGTAGGATAGCCAACTTTCTCATTTTAAATGAAATACCCTGTATATTATTATATCTTTGGATGCAGAATTTGATTTCCTATACGCTGGTACAGGATATTTTTATACCTAAAATGTACGGTTGAAGAGAAATTCGCAAATTTCTCATATTTTTCGCTACAAATACACTCCAGAGCGGAAGGCTATCTGAAG
The DNA here is from genome assembly GCA_940337035.1 of Agriotes lineatus. Classification (NCBI taxonomy): domain Eukaryota; kingdom Metazoa; phylum Arthropoda; class Insecta; order Coleoptera; family Elateridae; genus Agriotes; species Agriotes lineatus. The sequence continues at coordinate 107,273 of CALNHX010003756.1, read as the reverse complement.
CGAGTATGAATGTCTCTCTTCCGTACATATCAAATCCGTAGTGCTGTCTTTCTCGATATTCGTTCAAGGGTTTCCAGTCTTGCGAGGATTTATATCGATACTGTTAAATACCAAAAAGAAATGTTAATATTAACAAATTTTTAGTGTCTTAAACTCTAGGGAGGTGCACACGGGCCGTGTGACACGGCCACTTATATATAGCTATATCAGCGGGTAAACCTTGCATTTATCCCCCTCTGATATGTGGCCGATGTGTCCACGGTGGCCGTTGTGTCCACGTCCGATATGTGACCGTTGTGTCCACGGTGGCCGATGCGTCCAGGTCTGCTATGTGGGAGACGTGTCCAATGTGGCCGATATGTCTACGTCTGAAATGTGGCCGTAGTGTTCAGAGTGGCCGTTGTGTCCAGCTAACCCTGTGGCTAATACGTCTACGGTGGCCGTTGTGTCCACATATCGTTTTTGGCCGTTGTGTCCAGTGTGGCTGATATGGCCATGCAAAATTACGTGTGGCCGTTGTGTTCAGTGGCCGACGTGTCCAGAGTGGCTCTTGTGTCCAGCTAATCCTGTGGCCGATACGTCTAAGGTGGCCGTTGTGTCCACATATCATTTTTGGCCGTTGTGTCCAATGTGGCTGATATGGCCGTGCAAAATTAGGTGTGACCGTTGTGTCCAGTGGCCATTGTGGTCTAGACCCTCACATACTAACTGAAAGCGTAAAGTGACACTATTCACTTTGCGATGCTGCCAAACTGCTTTATTGGGTTTTTAATACGTCCAGTACCGAACATCAGATGCGTAATGCCTGTTTACCGCTTTATAAATATGTTTCTGTTTGCTCTTGGTGAGTGGTCTAACAACTATGTCAATTCGGAAATGGGCGTGCTGGTTATGAGCGGGACCGTAGTAGTGGGGACTCGTTTGTAATTTTAATTTCTACACGAATTACGGAATAACAGCACAAGAGGGCGGTAGTATAAGAAATACCTCTAATAAATTAATTTGGGTAGCAGATGTATCGTTCACGCTTCTACCAAAGAGAGGGCGCTAAAGTTTTAGACAGAGGCTATACTGCGTGCATTTCCAAGAACTGATGTGTCGCTGAATGGTTGTTATCTTATCGTTTTGTAGCCGCCCCCGCGTGTTTGCTGGTTTCGTGTTACATGCTGCGCTTGCATCTTTCGCTATTCTCGAAATTCGGCTGGTGCATGATATAAATACAAGGGTATGCTCGAGCGCAGCTTTTCTCAACGACCAATGAGAAAGCGTGAACCAGACGACGTCATCAATAGGTGGCAATTTGAAAGTTACGTTTTAAAAGTCTCCCGAAAAAATCGTATTTTGCATTTGTAGTGGGTCAAGTTAATGGTGAAATGGAGGGAAATCGTACGCAATTGTAATAAATGCTATTTTTCGTGTGAATAATACGCGGTTTTATTGATATAACTCTTTTCCGCACACAGGAGAAAAACCTTATAGTTGTTTTAACGCGATTTAGTTGGACATGCAAGAATTCACACAGGAGAGAAACCGTATAAATGAGGTTAGGGTTATCGACGTGTAATGCGTGCAACCATCGTCCAACATGCCGAAGCCCTCCTGATATACCCGAGACCATGATAATCATGCCCGAGACCTTACGAATGTGACGTCATGTGGTTCACGTGCGCAGTGGGTTACCATCTCTCGAGCATACCCTTGTATTTATATCATGGGCTGGTGGTCCGCTCGATCTTGAAAATTGTTTGAAGTGCATGTTGCCCTTGCTTCTGCGACGCCCAATTTCAGTTTTCGAGATGACACGGGTTATGTATGTGCATACGCACTTTGAAGGATTTAAAAAAAATTGCCTTGAACCGGCTTCGAACTTGCTACCTACCTAACGCTCGTAGGAACATTTCTTTCTCTGTCGCTCGCGCACGCAAATCTCGTGTTCGTTTTTACTGCCTCTAACCCGCGCCTAGTGCTCTCTCTCTCTCTTGAATTGAACTGTTTGGTCGAATATCTGATGTGCTTCTGTTTTTCGGATCCGTTGTTCGTTCCCTACTTATTTTTTCTTTTTAACTTAAAACCCTTTCTATTTTCTTCTTAATACAGTACTTCTTACGTACAATTTTAATTCTTTGCTTAAATACTTTTAATATCAATCTTTCACTTGTTCATGTCTTGTCTTACGTTTTCTTGTAAAAAAAGTCATTCTTAGGTTTTTCTTTAAAAAAACTCGCTTTTCATATTAACCTTTTGTTTTTTAAATCTTTTCTTACGTTTTAGTTAAAAAAACGCTTTTTCGTATGGATCTTCCGTTGTTTAAATCTTTTCTTACGTTTAAGTTTTAAAAACCCTCTTTTCATATGGATCTTATGTTTTTTTAATCTTTTCTTACGTTTTCCTTGTAAAAAAACTCATTCTTAGATTTTCCTTAAAACACGCTTTTCATGTTCACCTTTTGTTTTTTAAATCTCTTCATACGTTTTAGTTTAAAAAAACGTTTTTTTCATATGGATCTTTCGTTTTTTTAAATCTTTTCTTACGTTTTAGTTTTAAAAATCTATTTTTTATATGGATCGTATGTTTTTTAAATCTTCTCTTACGTTTTTCTTTAAAAAAAAACTCTTTTTTCACGTGAATCTTACGTTTTTATATTTTTTTCTTACGTTTTAGTTTTAAAAAACTCTTGTAATCTAGAAAGTATTATCATCAGAAACTACCATAAACATAATGAGCATTTTTTCTTTAGAATTGATAGCTTATGTTAAAATGTGTAGCATTTTTATGTACTTATTATTAATTACTATTTTTGTTCAATAGAGAGGACGAAAAGGACGATGTATTGAAAATAATGTTTTTGTTATTTTCTCTGCGTTATAATGCGACTATAAAGTCTCTTATTATTTTCCATTAATGGTATGTTGTAGATATTAACGATACAAGTTTGAATATGAGCATCTTCACGATACGAGTTTGATTGCCAAAATGAGGCGGTGAGCCGAGTTTTGTGGCAACCAAAGGAGTCTCGTTAAGATGCTCATAAGCAAACGTGTATTTTTCAATATTTTATCTTCATCAATAAATTCAGGCATTTGCCAGTACATTGCAAAGTTTAAATTTCCCGCCATCGTGCTCTGCATGTCCATACGAAACTTCTAACTTGATAATGAGTTTTATGTAGCACTGTGCCCCCATTCCTTCATCATAAGCCAAACGCATTTCAGTTTTACGGCTTTCAATTCAAATTTTGCGATAAACGCGCAAAATTTTGCCGCTAAAACTGGATTCCATTAACATAACCAAAATCGCAATCACAAATCACCAGGCATGTCATGTGACGTCACAGAACAGTTGACGGCGCCATCTATCAAACAGTTGCCCAAGTTTAGGGCAGCTATTATCGCGAACGCATATTCCAGTGTCACAATTCTCGCACTAAAATCTGTCGTTTAGGTTTATTTGTCTAGCAATGTGGTTTATATTCCACAATTAGTTTTATAATAACATTATCTAGGGAATAAGCTATTAACATGTCAAGTTTGGACCAAAAAGAAATTCAAATATTTATATTTTATTTATTTAATATTTTTGTTATTTGACTTCACATCCAGGTGAAATTTGATCACACCCTTCAGCGTGTTGTTTTCTAACAATATATATGAAAATAATTGGTTAATTTTAATTGTGAACGAAGTATAACAGATTTTAAAATACCGTGCTGTTTCTATGGTGCTGCCATCTTATAGGAAAAAGTGCAGCGGTTTCCGTCTTAAAGTACCAGTGATAATTGTTGATAGATTAGTACAGCTTAAATGTTCTACAACGGGTGCTGGATGCACTAACTTTAGAAGTAAAGAATATATTAGGCCCACTCGCATACTAGCTGAAAGCGCAGAGTGAAAGTATTCACTTTACGATGCTGCCAAACTGCTATATTAGATTCGCAATACGTGCAATAGTTATATAATGCGTGTTTATTGCTTTATAAACACGTTTTTGTATGCCCTAGGTTGGCGGTCTGACAACCATGTCTATTTCAAATTGGGTGTGCTGGTTGAAGCAGCAGTGGTAATTGTTGATAGCTTCGTACAGCTTTAATGTACTGGAACGAGCGCTTATAGCGCTACCTTTAAAACTTGAAAAGAATATATTAGGCTCTCTCGCATTCTAGCTGAAAATGCAGAGTAAAACTATACACTTTACGTTGTTGCCAGTTTGCTTTATTGGGTTCTTAATAGGTCTAGTACCTAACATCAGCTGCATAATGCCTGTTTGATGCTTTATAAACGTGTTTCTGTATGCTCTTGGTTGGTGGCCTGACAACTATGTCAATTCGGTAATGGGTGTACTGGTTAAAGTACCAGAGATAATTGTATTGATGGATTAGTACAGGTTAAATGTTCTAGAAATAGCGCTGGATGCACTTCCTTTAGGTCCCGGGTGGTGTAGCTTGAACAAGCGTCCACGTACGATCAGTAGAGTTAAGCAACACTCTTTCTGGTCAGAACTTGGATGGTAGTTTCACGGCTGCTTCTCTCGGCGCCTCGTGGTACTGCTACCACGGAAATAGTTGGTCCCTGATGTCATAATAACATCATGACAGTCGTTAGTGGGGTCTCCATAAAATGTTCAGCAACGCCTATGATTGGCCTAACGGCTGTTGGCTGAGTACAAAATAAATAAATAAATAAATAAAAATAAAAATAAATCTAAAAAATATATTAGGCTCTCCCGCATACGAGCTAAAAGAGCAGACTAAACTATGCACTTTACCATGCTACCAAACTTTTTTTATTGATTTCTTAATACGACCAGTATCTAACATCAGCTGTATAATGCTTGTATACAGAATATAACGCATTTCTGTATGCTTTTTGTTGGCTGCCTGACTGCTATGCCTATTCGAAAAGGGATGTGCTGGTTAGAGAAGTAGTTTTAATTGTTGACGACTTCGTACAACTTTAATTTACTAGAACGAGAGCTTATAGAACTTCCTTTAGAACTACGAATATATTAGGTTCTCTAACTCATTCCCTGAGCAGAGAAGTAAAACCTATCCATGTTTGTCCTCACAAATCAAATAATTCCGTATACAGTCGAGTACATAAACGTCTCCTGCCTATTAAATATTACTTTTCCGCTGCTAGTACATAATACATGCAAGGTTATACGAACAAATTCCGCCATTATAATGCGAAAGGCGATATTTAAAATACCTCATTTCGTTATAGAAACTATATTATTGTATTATATTTGCTGCTTAACCGTTCATTTGTAGCTAAATCAAACTCTGCGTGATTTCTGAGTGCTAGGAAGTATTTTCACTCATTCCCTGTGCTTAGAAGTAAAGCCTATCCAGGTTTGTTTTTACAAAGCGAGTAATTCCGTATAAGTTGGTATACATAAACCTCGCCTGCTGATTAGATATAACTTTACAGCTATTAGTAACTTATACAATGCTATACGATTGAATTCCGCAATTTTTAACGAGAAAAACGACATTTAAAATACCCCATGTCATTATAGAATCTTTATTATTGTATTATACTTGCTGCTTAACAGTGTATTCGTAGTCAAATCACACTTTGCGTGATTTCTAAGTGCTAGGAAGTATTTTCTGTTATTCTCTGAGCTCAGAAGTAAAGCCTTTCCATGTTTGTCTTTACAAAGCGAGTAATTCCGTATAAGTTGGAGTACATAAACGTCTCCTGCCTATTAAATATTACTTTTCCGCTGCTAGTATAATACATGCAAGGTTATACGAACAAATTCCGCCATTTTTAATGCGACAGGCGATATTTAAAATACCTCATTTCGTTATAGAAACTATATTATTGTATTATATTTGCTGCTTAACCGTTCATTTGTAGCTAAATCAAACTCTGCGTGATTTCTGAGTGCTAGGAATATTTTTCACTCATTCCCTGTGCTTAGAAGTAAAGCCTATCCAGGTTTGTTTTTACAAAGCGAGTAATTCCGTATAAGTTGGTATACATAAACCTCGCCTGCTGATTAGATATAACTTTACAGCTATTAGTAACTTATACAATGCTATACGAATGAATTCCGCAATTTTTACCGAGAAAAACGACATTTAAAATACCCCATGTCATTATAGATCTTTATTATTGTATTATACTTGCTGCTTAACAGTGTATTCGTAGTCAAATCACACTTTGCGTGATTTCTAAGTGCTAGGAAGTATTTTCACTCATTCCCTGTGCTCACAAGTAAAGCCTAGACGGTTTGTTTTTACAAAGCGAGTAATTCCGTATAAGTTGGTATACATAAACCTCGCCTGCTGATTAGATATAACTTTACAGCTATTAGTAACTTATACAATGCTATACGAATGAATTCCGCAATTTTTACCGAGAAAAACGACATTTAAAATACCCCATGTCATTATAGATCTTTATTATTGTATTATACTTGCTGCTTAACAGTGTATTCGTAGTCAAATCACACTTTGCGTGATTTCTAAGTGCTAGGAAGTATTTTCACTCATTCCCTGTGCTCACAAGTAAAGCCTAGACGGTTTGTTTTTACAAAGCGAGTAATTCCGTATAAGTTGGTATACATAAACCTCGCCTGCTGATTAGATATAACTTTACAGCTATTAGTAACTTATACAATGCTATACGAATGAATTCCGCAATTTTTACCGAGAAAAACGACATTTAAAATACCCCATGTCATTATAGATCTTTATTATTGTATTATACTTGCTGCTTAACAGTGTATTCGTAGTCAAATCACACTTTGCGTGATTTCTAAGTGCTAGGAAGTATTTTCACTCATTCCCTGTGCTCACAAGTAAAGCCTAGACGGTTTGTTTTTACAAAGCGAGTAATTCCGTATAAGTTGGTATACATAAACCTCGCCTGCTGATTAGATATAACTTTACAGCTATTAGTAACTTATACAATGCTATACGAATGAATTCCGCAATTTTTACCGAGAAAAACGACATTTAAAATACCCCATGTCATTATAGATCTTTATTATTGTATTATACTTGCTGCTTAACAGTGTATTCGTAGTCAAATCACACTTTGCGTGATTTCTAAGTGCTAGGAAGTATTTTCACTCATTCCCTGTGCTCACAAGTAAAGCCTAGACGGTTTGTTTTTACAAAGCGAGTAATTCCGTATAAGTTGGTATACATAAACCTCGCCTGCTGATTAGATATAACTTTACAGCTATTAGTAACTTATACAATGCTATACGAATGAATTCCGCAATTTTTACCGAGAAAAACGACATTTAAAATACCCCATGTCATTATAGATCTTTATTATTGTATTATACTTGCTGCTTAACAGTGTATTCGTAGTCAAATCACACTTTGCGTGATTTCTAAGTGCTAGGAAGTATTTTCACTCATTCCCTGTGCTCACAAGTAAAGCCTAGACGGTTTGTTTTTACAAAGCGAGTAATTCCGTATAAGTTGGTATACATAAACCTCGCCTGCTGATTAGATATAACTTTACAGCTATTAGTAACTTATACAATGCTATACGAATGAATTCCGCAATTTTTACCGAGAAAAACGACATTTAAAATACCCCATGTCATTATAGATCTTTATTATTGTATTATACTTGCTGCTTAACAGTGTATTCGTAGTCAAATCACACTTTGCGTGATTTCTAAGTGCTAGGAAGTATTTTCACTCATTCCCTGTGCTCACAAGTAAAGCCTAGGCGGTTTGTTTTTACAAAGCGAGTAATTCCGTATAAGTTGGAATACATAAACTTCTGCTGCTTATTAGAAGTGACTTGACAACTACTAGTAACATATACAATGCTATACGAATGAATACAGCTATTTTTAAAGCGAAAGGCGACATTTAAAGTCAAACACTGACCACCAGAGGTGGTTGCAAAATGGGCAAAACAAAGGTTGTCACGTGACTTCCGTTATCAGTAAAATTTTACATTTTTTTAAAATAATTACGAAACATGCATTTACTAGTCAAGATTGAGACACATTTTACGAAAAAAAGTCTTCTGGCCTTGAGATTGTTCAGTCAGCTAAAACTAATCTATATACAGGGTGTTAATTAAGCACGTAGACAAACTTTAAGGGGTGATTCCTTGATCAATTCTAAGATAAAAAGTTTATACAAACATGGAACCTAAACGGCTTCGTTTACAAGATACAGGGTGTTGAAGTTTAAACAAAAATTATTTCTTTTTCAAAAATCTGGACAACGCCTAGAGGTATTCTAATGAAACTTGGTGTATGATAGTATTTCATAAAGTGGCATTGTTTAGTCAAAATAAATTTAATTTATTTTCACCAGTGGCGTGCATCGGGGCCACCTCAGTTATTATATTTTAGAAAAATCTGGTACACCACTGTTTTTTAGTCAATACTATAAGTTTTTTAGCTTTATCCATTGAAACTATACAAAAGATGCATCTTTTATTTTGTTGATAGAATAAACCTTTTTCAAAAAAAACTGAATAATCTGTAACAGCAATTTCGTTCATTGGACTTTAATGGGATTTAAACGGCTTCGTTTTCAAAATACAGCTTAAAGAAGTTTTAAAAAATATTATTTAGTAACAAATAATCTGACAATAGCTACAAAACTTTTGGCTAAAAAACAGTGGCGTACCAGAAGGGACACATTGTATATACAGGGTGATTTTTAAGTTAATTCTTTCCTTTTACCAGGATATAAAGTTTAAAAAAGTAAGCTTTTTTCATTTACCACTTTTGAGAAATATCAAAACTAACGGAGGTACAAGGTGTTAAAGTTTCAAATTAAGAACTAAAATTACTTAACGAAAATTAAACTAAACTTAATCTAACTTAAATGATATGTATCAGAGCGATGTGGCAGCGGCATTTTGACCACACTTCCAGTAAATAATAAGCATATTCACTCATTCATTATTTTCATAAACATGAGCCATTATTGTATCAATAACATTAAGAAAATTCCACTGGAAAACTAGTTGACAGGTCATTGCTTGACAACAGAGATAAACAAAAATAAAATTGTCCAGCCGCCTTTGCGCCAAAGTTTAGTTTTTAATTTAAAACTCTAACACCTTCGTTAGTTTTCATATTTCGGAAAAGTGGTAAATAAAATAAAATGCTTATTTTTTAGCTTTATTTTCTGGTAAACGGAAAGAATCAACTTAAAAATCACCCTGTATATAGTGTGCCCGAAAAATACGTGTACAACGGAAGATCACAAGTTCCTTTGCCCAAAATATGATGATTTAACTCAACCTACCTATATACAAAGTTGCTTAGTTGCGCCGCTAGAGGGCTTTAAAAATGATTAACTTTTTTAAATGTTTCAACCTCCTGTATAATCACTACATTTTTTAAAAATAATTGCTTTAATTTAGAAGCTATTTCCTCTCTTACAATATTTTAGTTGGGTGAACGGTTGAGCCACAAAAAATATTTTCTAAATCGCTACAAACCTAGTGTTAAGTTACAATTACTGATTCAGGCTTGTAGAAATTTAGAAAATATTTTTTGTGGCTAAACCGTTTACCCAACTAACATTTTGTAAGAAAGGAATTAGCTTCTAAATTAAAGTAGCTATTCATAAAAAAACATTAGTAGTGATTTTACAGGGGGTTAAAAAAATATGGATAGATAATTTATTATGACAACGTTTTTAAACACCCTGTAATTTTCGAAATTAAGGTTTATTCCACAAGAAGCTGTAGTTTACTGGTAGAAACGCATGGCCAAAAATTAATAAAATCTATCGGATTTTTCGACTTACTTAAAAAAATTTAAAAAAGCTAATCATTTTTGAAGACTAAGCAACTTTGTATATAGGTAAGTCGAGTTAAATCATAATATTTTGGGTCAATGAACTTGTGGTCTTCCGTTGTACACGTATTTTCCGAACACCCTGTATACAGTGTGTCCTCGGATAGGTGAAACGACTCTTGTAAAAGGTAAAAAAATCTCGATTTAAATTTTAAGTTTTTGGGGTTCAGCCCTACTTGGTTAAAGGCAAATTTCTAACAGCATTTCAGTTTTGAAAAATCCAGTATGCCTTGGAAGTTTTCAAAAAACCTATTTTACTGTAGAGTAGCTTGCCTTTTATGTAGCAAATACGACAAAAAGTTATTAAGAAAAGTTAATAGAATCAACATCTAAGCTCCTATACCAAATTTCAAAATCCCCGGCCAACTTTGATCTCTCACATTTTCTTTTATGTTTGGGTCCCATATTGAAGAATTTTACTTTTAACAAAGACTGTTATGGAAAAACAAATACTTTTAACAAAGTTTTTTATTTCATAATAAAAAAACTTTGTTAAAAATAAAACTCTTTGATTTGGGAAATAAACATTTAAAAAATATTTGTCACATAAAAGGCACTTTAGTTAGAAAATGGCGTTTTTCGAAATTGTGTAAATCCAAAAAGTACTATTTTTCGGAAGTTAAGCAGATTTCGCTGATATTTTTATTATGTGTTAGTTTAGAACAATCTTAAGGCCAGAAAACTTTTTTTCGTAAAATGTGTCTCTATCTTGACTAGTAAATGCATGTTTCGTAATTATTTTTAAAAATTTTAAATTTTATTGATAACAAAAGTCACGTGACAACTTTTGTTTGGCCCATCTGTAATCACTTTGATACCACCTCTGGTCGTCAGTGTTTGATTTTCCAAGAAATTATAAACATATTTTTCTTAAATTTGATGCCAGCTTTTTGGCGATCACTTTATTTATTTACTGTTTGAAGCTTTCGCGGTTACTCGAATTATTCTCCTTAGCATAGAATTTCGGCTTAGACCGCGTAGTATTTGTATATAAACACCCAGCATTTTCTGGCTTAATGTGCCTTGCACCTTGTGAAGTCGAGCAGTGGCGTAACTATCATATGTGCAGGGGGTGCAAAGAACCTCCGCGCCGAATGTATATAGGCGCCGCGGTAGCGGAGTTTTTTGTGAAAATAAAAGTTTTTCTAGAATAGAGGTTCAAAGCGGCAACAGACTAATGATACGTGAGCGCCACTGGGCTCTTTTGAGTACGTAGTCTTTTCTCCTTTTGAGTAGATTAGAAGTTCCAGCTCTAGTGTGTGTTTGTGATTCTTAGATTGCATAGTGCATAGTAACATACTATAAATTCAAAGTTTTAAACCGCAAATTTCTGACGATTGCCTCAGATGGAGAGGTCATAGAGTGCCAAATTATTTCAAACAACGTATGAAACTGATCTTGATGACGGCTTACTAAAGCAAATGGTACAATTTCGATCTTCGTACACAACTAGTGTTAAATATTGCTTATCAGTGAAGGAAGTGGGAGAAAAATGTCTGTTTAATCACACGTCATTGGCTAGCTTTCCATATTTGTATACAGCTTATATCCTACTTTTTACATCCCGTCACTACAGCGTCCACTGAGAGATCTTTTTCTAAATTAAAAATTATTAAAAACTTTTTGCTAAATAAGATGAGCCAAATACGCCTAAAGAGTTTTGCATTACTGAGTATCGGGAAAGTAAGAGCCAGTACTCTTGGTTTTAATTCACTGATAGATATGTTAGCTTTAACAAAGTGTCGCAAAAGAGAGTTTAATTAAAGTGCTATACCTACCTACATATATATATATCTACTAGCTGGCCCGGCAAACGGCCCCCCAAAAATAATTTGTCTCTGAAACCCCGTTTCACCACTATAGACTTTAAATTTTATGTCATGTCCATCGTCTTACACTTAAAAATAAATGGCATTTTCACAATCAACGTAGCAAAAAACCGCAATAACGACACCCATATCGATTTTTAGGCTTATTTGCCCCATTTCACCCCCTAAGGGGTAGCGGACCCGACAGACGTTGTCCTGCCCGAACGTTGGTTTGCCTGCTATTGACGGGTTTAGCAAACGTTTTTTTCGATATTCGAATTTTCGATCTTTTTCATTTTAAAAAATATTGGAGGGTGGTGGGAGTGGGGTGAAATTTTGGAGTTATATGTTCTGATATGCGAGAAATCTTAAAAAAATTAGACATTAGTCAATTTTTTTTTAAATCGTAGAACCCGATTGCACCGCCACCTACCGGATCCAATTGTGAATCTATACCATCCAGGGAGCCTCTCAAACACACACAAAAAATTTCATCAAAATCGGTCCAGCCGTTTAGGAGGAGTTCAGTCACGTACACACGTACAGAGGAATTATATGTATAAAGATATACGGATGGGGCCATAATTATATATAACAGCAATAAGATAACATGAACCACAAAATATAATGCTTGAGTAAGAAAGAGATGACCATACAACAAAATTACTTTAGTAGGCACAATTAGTTGACATATGTCATAATTAAAGTGATCGTCAAGCCTACTCCTATATTTGCTACTATGTTTATCTCTTTCTTACTCAAGCAATATGTGTTATTTTCTTGTTCATGTTATCTCATTGCTGTTATATATAATTGTGGCCCCATCGGTATTTTATTTTTCTTGTGAATTATTTAAATTTGTATTCCTTTTACGTGGTTTTTGTTTTTGTATTTTCCTATGTATTTTTATGTTTCATGTTATATTTTGAGAGTGTTTGATGTAATGGTAAAATCTGTTCTACTTTATGGGTCGGAATCGTGAACGGTTACAGAACTGGTAAAGCAGAAATTGCAGGTGTTTGTAAAGAGGTGTTAGGTGGCCAGTCATTATTTCGAACAAAATCTTTGGGACCGAACAAATCAGGTGGACATTAATATAGAAATTAGGAGAAGAAAATATGGATGGTTAGGGCATACGTTGAAAAAAATAAAACTGAAATTTGCAGAAAAGTTTTGATTGGAAACTTTAGAGTTGCAGAAACAGAGGACCCCCGCGAAAACCGTGGAGGAGAACTGTAAAACAAGAGACAGGAAAGACTATAGCACAACTGAGCCAAAGAGCAAAGGAAAATGACAACTGGAGAGAATATATGAATACCCTATGTCCCAATAGGGAATAATGGGATTATTATTATTATTATTATTATTATGTTACATTTAATAAAAGAATGAAACATCTAAATGTGTTTTATTTTGCAGTAACTAACCTTTCATGTTAAGAAAAGAGCTTATTAATTTACTTTTAAATTTAAAGTGTTGCATGACCAAAAATTACCCCCCCCCTCTTTTTTCTGAAACTTCTTGTCTACAGCGGCTATCATTTATTCTTGCACACCGGCGCCAAACCGTCTTGTTACGCCACTGGCGCGATGGCCATGCTCTTTGGTGGCTCGTGTTGTTTGAGTATCTTGAGAACGACGATACTTAGGCAGATTTGGCCGTTTTGCTGTTTGTGCATACATATTCACTAACGTTTCGCAAGCTTGCATCATCAGAGTGAAAGTCGCACTAAGATTCGAAGGTCGGATTGGAGCTATTTATAGTCGCGCGGAGTGGCGTAACGCTGGTTGGTCGTCCGAGTGCATCGTAATCCTTGGGGCGTGGCCGTATGACGCACAGTGGTTGTAATGCTTTAGATCGTGTATCACAGGGGTCCACGTTTTACTAAGCTTAAAGCCATCTTCCCTGTTGATATTAATTGGATGTTTTTCTATTTCTATGGCTTCACGTATCACTCGCGGGAAGTAACGAGGTATTCTGGCAAGTACTCTGGCATGCTCAAATTCGAAAGTGTGCCCATTTGTAAATGTATGCTCAGCATCCAATTGCTAGGAGTGGCATAAATATATTTTTTTTGCAATACTAGTACACGTAAAACACCAGAATTGCACATAAAGCTTTATGTTTCCTTCTGCCCATTCGCATAAGCATAATCTGAAAAATACAACCTCTATAAAAATGCTATTTGGGCAGCGAGCTATAGTAAATCTCTTATATTGTCACTGATGGCTATCGTGATTACGGATAAAGTGTAATAAAATGCAATTAAAGGTCCGTTTAAGTCGTAAATTCACTTATTAAACGCTTTCTTAATGCAAATTGTGCATCCAATTGCTAGGAGGGGCATAAATATATTTATTTTGCAATACTAGTACACGTAAAACCTACCAGAAGTGAACATAAAGCTTTATGATTCCATGTGGTCATTCGCAAGTGCATATTCTGAAAAATACACGCCCTAGAAAAATACCAGAGTGCTATTTCGGCAGTGAGGTGTGAGGCATATTGACACTGATGGGTGCCATGAATACAGATAAAATATAATAAAATGCAATGAAAAGACCGATGTAGTAGCAAATGCGCTTATTAAACGCTATGCAAATTCAGCATCCAATTCCTAGGAGGGGCATAAATATATTTCTTTCGCAATACTAGTACACGTAAAACCCACCAGTAGTGCACATAAAGCTTTATGTTTCCTGGTGGCCATTCACAATTGCATAATCTGAAAAATACAACCTCTATAAAAATCCCACAGTGCTATTTCGGCAGAGAGCTGTAGTAAATCGTTCATATTGTCACTGACGGGTGTCATGAATACGGATAAAATATAAAAAAATGCAATGAAAAGTCCGCTGAAGTCGCAAATGCACGTATTAAACGCTACCTTAATGCAAATTTAGCATCCCCTTGCTAGGAGGGGCATAAAGATCTTTCTTTTGCAATACCAGTACACGTAAAATACACCAAAAGTGCACATAAAGCTTTAGGTTTCCATGTGACCATTCGCAATTTCATAATCTGAAAAATAGATACCCCAAAAAAATTCCAGAGTGAACATAAAGCTTTATGATTCCATGTGGTCATTCGCAAGTGCATATTCTGAAAAATACACGCCCTAGAAAAATACCAGAGTGCTATTTCGGCAGTGAGGTGTGAGGCATATTGACACTGATGGGTGCCATGAATACAGATAAAATATAATAAAATGCAAGGAAAAGACCGCTGTAGTAGCAAATGCACTTATTAAACTCTATGCAAAATCAGCAGCCAGTTGCCAGGAGGGGCATAAATATATTTCTTTTGCAATACTAGTACACGTAAAACACACCAGAAGTGCACATAAAGCTTATTGTTTCCTTCTGGCCATTCACAATTGCATAATCACTTATAATACCATGAGTAGTGATACCACCGCAAAAATATTCTACTTAACTTTGACTAAGAATGGCATTCGAGAGACTATTCAATGAACCAAACTACTTTTTGAAATTAGTTTTCAGTAAATCTAGCAACAAACTACGCAACTTCTATAGTAACAGAACACTATAATTCACTTTTTCTAATAAAAATCACATTCGTTTAAAATATTCACTATCCCACTAGTGAAAATTGTCGATTATTTTCACTAGTGAAAATTGTCAATATAGTTCATTTTTATTGGCTCAAAGACGTCAAATCTTGTATTTTTATTGGTCAGTTTTTGATAGATGACAAGTGAGTTGAATAGTCTGAAAAATACACACCCTAGAAAAATCTCAGACTGCTATTTCGGCAACCAGCCGCAAACACACTTATTAAATGCTATTTTAGAGTTTCGCGTTATATGTGCTCGAGTGCAGACGTTAACGTGCACTTGGTGCTGGTGATAAAACTTCTTTAAAATATTTGTATTTCAAACGCCTCACGGATAAATAAGCTAAAATAACTAATTTCCGGTTTTAAAATTATTACAACCAATATGAACATTACCGCTGACTCCGGTAATGTCACCAATAAAAATGCAAATAACGCTCCCATAAAACCGCCGACATTAATTTATAACAAAAAAGGATCCTTTTCAACAGAGGCTATGGAAACACAGCAGGTGTCACAAAACAAAAGAACGCATACATCGCCTGACCTCTCCGAGAGTAATAAAAAATACATATTTGATACAAACACTTTAATAACAAATAATAAATACTACGCTCTACAAAATGAAGTGCAGCCAAACGAACATTGCCCCAATGAGACCCCAAACGACAGTGAGAAAAACGTCGAGGAATATACCAAACCCAAAATTTCTCCGATATTTTTACATCAGGCTGAAAATTACCAAAAAGTATTAGCAGATATAAAACAAACGGTTAAAGAAGACTTTACCATTTCATGTAAAGGAAAGTTTTTACGCATTAATTTATGTTCCATCGAAAACTTCCGTAAACTTACTGCTTTTTACGATAATCTCAAGTTAAACTATCACACATTTCGAGATCCTCAGTCGAATAAATTCTCAGTTATGCTTAGAAATATTTCCACATCTATAACTGAAGAAGAGATAAAAAGAGAACTCGAGATCCTTAAGTATTCTGTTAAAAAGGTGGCTAGACTTTACAATAAGCTGAGAATGCCAATTCCATTATGCGCCGTAGAATTGGAAAAAAAGATACATCAAACGAAATCCTTAAGCTAACTAAACTTGGTTACTGCATCATATCAGTCGAACCAAGAAAAAGATCGCAAGACGTACCCCAATGTAAACGATGCCAGAGATTCGGACACACGAAGAATTATTACAAAATGAAGCCCAGGTGTGTCAAATGTACTGGAAATCACTGGACTGCTGCCTGTACCAAAAACAAAACCGAGGAACCAAAGTGTGCCAATTGTCTAGGACTAGGAGAACATCCGGCCAACTACAGAGGTTGTCCGCACTTTATAAAAACGAACAAGACATCGAATAATATCCACCGGGAAACACAAAAAATAAATACACAGGATTTAAGCCCCATCGCTTCTACTTCTACGGCTGAAGAACGGCGAACACTACCCCCAAGAAGATGGGAAAAGCCAACTGAAACTATTGATATCGGTAGCACTCAACAAAATTCCTCAAGTGACATATTAACAAATATAGTTAGAACCTTAATTGACACTATTAAACCGTACATTGGAAAAATTATGGCTTTTCTCACAACATCTCTATTATCTCAATATGGGTCAAAATAACAAGCTAGTTATCAATAACATAACATGTGTCAATTGGAATGCCATTATCATAAAATCACACCGCCTCCAGTTTATAGCCTTTTTAGCCACAAATAACGTTGACATAGCTTGTATTACCGAAACTCATCTTGTAAACTGTGAAAAATTTAAAATTCCAGGATACAGCATTTATAGAAACGACAGAATTGCATCAATTGGTTCAGGAGGGGTTGCAATACTTGTTAAATCTAAAATTAAGCACCACTCTATCCCAAATTTTAATCTAACCCATCTAGAAGCGATTGCGGTAAAAGTAATGTTAAATGACAATACTATCAGGATTATAGCAGCTTACAAACAGCCGAACAAAAAATTACTGCAGTATTGTAACGTTTCGACCAGCGGGAACTCGTTTTTCTGAATTAAAATCAATTCGCGCGTTCTCCCCTAGCGATTTCTACGTTACGTTACGAGTTTGAATTTTTGGCGCACGTGGCCAAATACGTCATCGAGAGATTCCGCTCCACGTATGCGCTGCTCCCCCACTTAGAATGCCCGAAGTGGTTGCTAGATGCACGAAGCACGAAGAGGGGCCCATAAAAGCGCTTCGCGACCGTTCCTCGAGGCATTAATTGAAATTCATTCATTCGCATTCATTCCCGAGATTTCTCCCAGATAACTCCCCGTTCCCGTTTTCCTGAATCCTGATCCTGTCCGACCGTTTAAAGAGAATTCTCCCTTTACACTTTGGAATCCGGTATCCTTAGTATTTCCTGTAGCTAGAGTTGAACCGACGACTGCAATACTGGAGGCCGTGTTCCTAGCTAACACCTAAATAAATCCATTTTCTGAAGGATCAGTTCTCTGAGGCGATGCTCTCCAGTGGGGAACCGTTTCGCTGATCAAACCAATTCCTCTTATAACCTCGACTCAACGTAAACTTTTAGCCCAAATTCCGTTGGCAAATAATTGTAACAAATTTCCTGGAGGACGTATTCGAGACGAGGGTTTATTAACCAGGCCGTTTCATATGTCTATTTCGCAATAATTAAATCAGCCAAACAACGTAAATTTGCCCGACCCGACCGTATCAAATTTCATGTTATCACGGCCCGGCACGTAGCCAACTTCAAAGGCCCCTTTAAATTTGTTTTTAATATTTGTTGACTATAGAGTTCTACCCACCGTTTCTAACAACTTCCCATCGCATCTCCGGAGAGCGACCGCCGCAACGATCTCAACCTGTCGTGTGCTGAAGATACGAAGCTGGGCCCCAGGTGGAAAATTGTCGCATCCCGCACAATCACACCGTCGAATCACCGGGACTTGCCGCACTATCCCGGTGTCGTAAGTCATAAATCATGACATAATCGAATTAACCCATATTTGCAGTTACACGTGTTTTCGACATTGAACCTGATATTCGAGCCCGAAGGTTGGCACCGCCGCGAAACAATTTTGGCAAATCGACTTCCCGACCAGTGACGTCTCGTCGATTTATCCGAAGCTCGAACGGCCGGACCATCCACACACATGTAAAATACATTGTATTTTGTTCTAATGAATAATGCTTATGTTTGTAAGTACATTACAATATAATTAAACTGTCTAAAATTATCCTGGTGTTTGTTTGCTGGTCTCAAAGTGTATATCTGACTGAACCAAATTAACTCCGACTGAGAAAGCTATCCGTTGCTGATTAATTAATTCATCAACCCTTATTAGCAGAAGGGCAGAACGTTACAGTATGATCTTCAACATTTTTTTTACAATTCCGAACCTACTTTATTACTGGGCGATCTTAACTGCAAGAACATAATATGGGGATGTCATACGAGTAACCCAGATGGTATTAACCTAAACAACTTTTCAGCAGAATTGGCTTTACACATTGCAGCTCCAGATGAATTCACCCACTATCCGTATCGTACAAATCATCGACCGGACATTCTGGATATTAGTGTTCATTCGAATTTTACGAAACCTATAACTCAGAAAGTCGTCGGTGAGCTTGATTCAGACCATTGCCCCGTTTTAGTGACATTTAGTGGTACTCACAGCTACATCCAACCACTCCCCAGATTGATTGAAGGAATAATAGACTGGGACGTATTCAAAACTAATCTAGACAACAACTTGAAGGCCCCATCAATTATTAATGCCCAAGTAGACGTAGATTTGTAATTTCAGTAAAGACATCAAACTTAGCGTACAACAGGCTACTGTTTCTAAGATGCGAACTAAGAAAACCACTCAAATACGCCCTCCAGGTTGGATAGTTAATTTAATAAACCCAAAAGCTCAACAAGAAAAGATTGGCAAAGATCAAGATGTCCGCGTCTGAAAACGAAATTAAAGAGACTTGTCCATCAAGTTCGCTGGGAACTAGACAAGTATAGAATATCTACGTATGAAAAGTATATAGAAGAACTTTAACCTGGAGATCCTACAATGTGGAGAGCCACAAGAAGAATTTTAAGACAACAGACTGCTGTGCATCCACTACATTATAATAACATCGTATACTCGTCCGACAAAGACAAATCTAACGCATACGCAGCACACTTACAGCAAACATTTACGATAAACATCGATGATAAGGACTTCATCGACGATATAATTCAATTGACAAGAAGCAACATGCCAACAGACACTCAAGTTATTAAACCTATATCTCCTTTAGAAATTCAAACCTACATTAACCAACTGTTAATAAAAAAATCACCTGGACCGGACCTTATACCCAACATAGTCCTCAGAAATCTAACTACTAAAGCATTAGCTTTTCTAGCCACTATATTTAATGGATGTTTACGACTAGGTTACTTCCTAAACAGCTGGAAACAAGCCCATGTCCTACCAATACATAAGCATGGCAAAGACAAATCCAAACCAGAGAGCTACAGGCCGATTAGTTTGCTGAACATGCTGTCGAAGGTACTAGAAAAAGTGATACAAACCAGGCTGAATGAACATATTACACAAAATGATATTATACCTCCTCATCAGTTTGGCTTTCGTAAGCACCATTCTACATGTCACCAATTACTACGAGTAACTGAATATATTGAAAAAGGTTTCGAAGCAAAAAACCATACAACAGCCGCCTTTTTAGATCTTAGCCAAGCCTTCGACAAGGTATGGCACGAAGGACTAATTTATAAGATAATCAGACTTGGATTTCTTGGTTATGTTATCCGAATGATATCATCCTATATACGAAATAGAACATTTGTAGTTCGCGTACAGTCGACACTTTTGGAAGTCAAAGTCGTCCAAGCAGGAGTTTTCAGGGAAGCGTAATAGCATCAACGCTATTTAACATCTACACACAAGATATTCCAACAACGGTGAACTCCTCTCTGGGAATGTTTGCAGATGACACGGCCATCCTTACTCAGAATTATGATCTTGAAACCTCCATCCAACAACTTCAAGAAGCGGTTAATAATATCAATGTATGGTTTAACAATTGGGGCATTAAAATTAATCAACTGAAGTGCGACGTGAAGATTTTTACACTGAGACGGGTCATTAATCCTTCCAGTATAACAATAAATAACGCAGTTATTCAATGGAATCTTAAAGACTCGGCCATTAAATATTTAGGCGTTTATCTAGACATGCGACTCTCTTGGGGTTACCACATCAACCAAAAACTTAACCAGTCACATACCGGATTAATGCTACTATATCCACTAATTAACAAAAAATCATCTCTTCAAATAGAATGTTCTACTCTCATATGAACAGAATTGCCTGGAGGCTGTAATCAGGAATCCGTTACTTTGCGCTAGTTCTATCCCTCAAGCACGTAAACAAGACTGTGTTTACGTTTTAAACCAATGTAGTCAATGGTACTTGAAAGGGACGACAGTAAACCACCCCTGAGACTCAGCCTCACGTCTCGACAGTATTATGGCTTGGTATAGGGGTGGCGACGTAGTGAATGAATCAAACATTAAATGCAGATTGGTTTTATTATAAAAATAAACGTGTATTTATACAAAACAAGAATGCTTAACGAAGTAACAATATCAAAGTTCAAATGTACAGTTTACTGGAAAAAGCGTTTACAATTACAAAATAACAACGTAGCAATTCAGCGGTTTTATTTCCTGCTGGAGCGAAGGTCGCCCGTTGAACCTGCCGCTGTAGGTCGGTTTTGTGCATGAGGTGCAGATCTGCAGTTTTCCTGGTCTTTAACTCGTCTAATTGCGAAATAACACTGGCTTTTAAATTATGAATAATGTTCCGTAAATTTGGACTGAAATTTATATATGTTTAATTTAATTTAAACATATTAAATTTAGTAATTATGAAGCAAAGACTGGTGATTGCAGCATTAAAAACTTCTTGCTATTAAATCAGAATTGCATTTAAAAACGTGCGACTGGATTTGGTAAATTTTAGAAAATAAAATTTATGTGTGTTTAAATCAAGTTTAAACACATATATAAATCTATAATCCGACCAGTGTTACTGTACGCGTGCTCTGTCTGGGGTAATACTTCTAAATCGCAAATAAATAAACTACAAGTGTTCTAAAATAAAATCTTACAAATTATATTAAAAGCTCCGTGGTATATGAGAAACAATCAAACTCACAGGGAACTGGGACTACCTACTGTTAGTGAATATATAAAAAATGTGACAAACAAGTTCTTCCATAACATTCAATTGTGCTCAAGTGCTAACTATTATACAGTCGGACAACGAAAAATCCACAACAGACTCATGCGAAAACTACCACAAGACATTTGGTTATTCTCAGAAGAATCCGATTAACGTTTTAATTAAATTCAGTGGAGGCTATTCCGGCCATCCTCAAAATCAAAGACACTATATTTTTCTTTTTAAAACAACTGTGTATAAGAATTTGTTTGAGGTTCCAGTTAAATCCAAATTTTAAAAAACGGCTATTTTAATGCAAATTCAGCATCCAGTGGCTAGGGGGGCATAAAGGTATTTATATTTTAATACTAGTACACGTAAAACACCAGAATTGCACATAAAGTTTTATGTTTCCCTGTTGCAATTAAAGGACCGTTGAAGTCGCAAATGCACTTACTAAACGCTATCTTAATGCAAATTCAGCATTCAATTGCTAGGGGGGACATAAAGATATTGATTTTGCAGTACTAGTACACGCAAAACACACCAAAATTACACATAAAGGTTTATCTACGACCACTACCAAAAGTAGGCCTTTTAGCGCTAGCTTGTTTCACTAAAAGTGACGTTTTATAGTTTACCGTAGTTAAAAAAATCAGCTGTTTACTTTTAGCACATGGGCTAAAGGTGAAGTGAGGTTATAAAACTACAATTTCGAACTGGAAGTGAAGTTGTAAAGTTATTGTAGTTGCTTCTTGCGTTACAGGTAAAGTGTTTTTGAAATAATTAAAGCATTATGTAATGAATACAGTCAGATGTGGAGTATCAATAATTACATTTCGTAACTCACCTTGACAGTACTGGCGTGGTAAAAAATCGCCCGCGCGGAGTGGCCTACTGTTTATTATGACATAAATTAAAAGTGTCGCAGATGCAAACCTTTGTTAAATCTATATTTATGGATTAATAACGGTAAAATTAAGGTCGTAGATAAAATATTGTATGCAAGGCGTGCTAAAAGTCCTTTATGCACGAGACATGTTATGAAACTCAGCCTCCGGCTTCGTTTCATAATTTTCATGTCACTTGCATAAACGTCGACTTTTGGCACTTGTTGCATAAATAGCTATTATGTCTTCATGTGACCATTCTCAAGTCCATAATCTGAAAATGCAACCTCTATAAAAATCCCAGAGTGCTATTTCGGCAGAGAGCTGTAGTAAATCGTTCATATTGTCACTGATGGATACCATGAATACGGATAAAATATAATAAAATGCAATTACATGTCCTTTGAATCCGCAAATGCACTTTTTAAACGCTATATTAATGCACATTCAGCATCTAATTGCTAGGGGGGCATAAAGATATCTATTTTGCAATACTAGTACACGTAAAACACACCAGAAGTGAAAATAAAGCTTTATGATTCCATGTGGCCATTCGCAAGGGCATAATCTGGAAAATACAACTTCTATAAAAATCTCAGAGTGCTATTTCGGCAGCGAGATGTAGTAAATCGTTCATATTGTCACTGATGGGAGCCATGAATACGGATAAAGTATTTCTTCAGCAAGTCGCTTAAAACTGAACAGGAAGACGTCAATCATAATAAATCCGCCTTTTGTATAGCAATCGGCTTATTTGTTAATACCATGTTGAAGTAAACCCTTTTTGTGGCTTCTGCGCCAATTTGAAAAGAGCAGCATATAATGCAAAATAATTGAGTTTAGACATTTAAAATAAAAACAATTTTAATTAGATCATACAATTTGTTGTAACATACTTAAAAATAAATATAAACATGGTTTTTAATAAAATTTGATACAGAAGAATACTAATTAATGTATTTTTTTTATTATTTACTATAATTATTGTCCTCTTCGCTATTATCATCAGAATCCTCATAATTTATATTTATAATAATGGGTTCTATATCGCCCATCACACGGTCGATTTCCCACATTTTGTTTTCTGTTTTTATTACATGACTTATATAGTTTTGCCATTTCTCTGGTGTGATTCGCTCATAAGATTCGCGGATTAAATTGCGTACGGTATTTTCCTTAAAATTCGTATTATGTGCACCTATATACCTTTTGACCTCACTCCAAACCAGTTCAATCGGATTTAATTCGCAGTGGTAGGGTGGGAGCTTTAGAATCTTAACATTCTTCCGATTTGCAATTTCTTCAGTTTTATACCCACTATAATTTATTTTGAATGTATTCCCCACTTGAAGCAATTCGCTTTTTAGATAGTCTTCTTTAAAATGTAAATCTTTCAATCGAAGCCATTCTTGAATCTCTTTCTTTTCTTGAAGAGGTGTTGGGGATTTTTTCTAATTTTCTGCTGTGATAAGCATTGTCCATTACCACAACATTTCTTTCTGGCAAATTCTGACATAAGTCATTCTCAAACCACGCTTCAAACAAAGGCCCATCCATTTCATCGTGGCAGTCTTGGGTATTTTTTTTGCCAAAAAAGTTATCTCTGCCCCCGCAACAAATCCATTTGCACATCCTGCGTGCAACAGGATAAATCGTGGACCACGAGCTGTAGGTGTTTTCAAACCCGTTGTGAGTCCACGATTAAATGCATCTCGATGCGATTTTATAGAAGTATCTATCCATTCCTTTGCGACGCTGTATCCGACATTTACCCACAATTCATCTAAATACACAATATTGTAGCCTGATTCACGATATTTACGAATTTGACCTAAATACCGATGGCGCCACGAAATGATTTCATCTTTTTCGATCAAAACTGAATTTCTACCAAGTCTCACATACGCAAAATCCATATCATGCAGTAAACGGAACAATGTGGACCGCGAAAAATTGGGCAAATCCTCGTCGCCATTTACAGTACTTAACATTGCGTTTATTGTAGGTGGTGTGTTGTCCCGAAAAAACTGGTGCACTATTCTACGGATCCCACATCTAACTCCTTCATCGTAATTTATTTCGCGTCATAAACTAGTTTTACGCTTTTGAGCCCTTTCCTTTGGAGGTTGTACCCCAACGGGTGTATTTCACTCAGCTCGCACTTTATAAAGTACTCTTTCCGACAAGCCGCTCATATCAGACACTTTTTATATAACACTTGAAAATGATTCTTGGTTTTCGTGCTGTGAAAGATAATTTATAAGATTCACCACAATCTGCTTTTCGGACACGCCGAGCGCTTTTCCACGTTTCCATTTCACAATTTCAGCCATTCCACAAATAAATATCAACATTAACAATAACAATCAGCGTAATTTCAATGATGAAGAACAGATAAATACTGATTATTTCATACAAGGAGATTTCTTATATACAGGGTGTTGAAAAAGTTGCGCAATCGAAGAGTATCATGATGTTCTTCATGGGTAAAGTAACAAAAAAGTTAACACAATTTTTTTTATTCCGACAACCGTTTCAGAGATAATGCCGTTTTTAAGTTAGAAAATATGGCAACACTGCACAAAGGAGTTAAGTGCCAACATACGTGCATTACAAAAAAGTGACCTATGTTTGGATTCTGAATTTTTACGTTTGTTGTGTGCTTTATAAGTTTAAATTAAGCAATGGTAGTTTATAATATGAAAAGTTGTTTATTTTGAATTTTCAACAGAAGTAATAATTATAAGGTTTATTAATAGCAAAAAGGCTGTTGAATTAAGTACATAAGCAAAAACCAAATACGAACAAACAATAATAAATAAGTAAATAAGTAATAGCAAAGAGCATGACGTCTATTTGGAAAACGTTCTGCATAATTACGAGCTGCAACAACTGCTGCACCATTCGCTTGTCCCAAACACATCAGCATATCACAATATTTCTTATTTGTATATTCCATTACTACGCGTTTGAAATTAATGTACTAAGATTCGTGGTACTGTCAGAATTTGATATTTTGACAAAACATTGATTTTTATTGAAATATGGTGACTAGTTTATTGTGCTTAAATACATACAAATATTGCAGGATTGTCAGATCAGTAATTTTGTATTTTCAACAATATTTTGTTCTTTGAGGATGTTTAATAAAACTGTTATTCATTACTATACTAACTGGAAATTGTTGATATAGATTAACGCTTTTATTTCGTTAGGTAAAATTGTTAATACAATTAATATCATAGCTTTAGAACAGTTTTTAATTTTTGTAGAAGGAATTTTATATCTTCCGACATAAGCATAGCAGCAAACTTTTAAAAACGGATTTATGATACTTATTTGATGTCAATTTCGGCAGTACTATACGATTGCGGCTCTTTTTCAACACCCTGTATACATATTATCCAACTATAATGACCTGATTAACCTAATTACCTACCTATTATTCCTCATATCTCCTCAGTCCTTATTCCCCACTGGGAATGTGGTGGTCAGTGTTGCGTGAGCGTCGTCTATTATGCTTTTCCATACTTTACTACAGCGCGCCCCATTTATTAAGTTAGTAATTAAGTACATTGCAGTTATGATAAATACTAATTGTTTATCTATAGGGATGTTTATTATTTACATTTTAAGCATAATTACCTATCTATTATTACTGATATATTAAGTTATATTGCACTTATAATTCAATAACTATTTCTGTTTTTTGTATGATTAACTTGAAAAGAGGCTTCCACGAATGGGGCCCCCAGTTAATCCGCTGCGAATTCCGGTTCAATGGGATTGCCGGGAACTGCCACTTAATAACCCTTGACTTGGGTTCAGTTATTTGTTGGAGTGAAACAAGACTTAACAAACACGAGTATATTGAGTAACAACGATTACAAACGTCACTGATGGACCGATGGTTTTTTACAATAGCTTCAACTGTTGTGACACGCTTGGATTGGCCACGCGAAAATAGCAAATCTCGCGTAACCGTCACACAAAACAACCTGGAAACGTCTTTACCAGGGAGCTAGACCGACCGCAAACCAGCACAAAGCATAGCTGAACTTGCTTACTCGAAATTCTGAATCTAACTGAAGCTGAATTGACAATGAGCTGAACTCGCAAATTCAACAAGGAGGGAAACGCTCAAACACTATTGGCTGAGGCGATCCTGCTTAGCCAATCGGAGCGTCGCACGTTGTTTAGGAATAAATGCTTATTTTAAGAAATCTTAATGCTAAGCTCTCTCAATGAGGCATTGTATTGAACGAAATCCATAAACACATGAGTCCCAAATACGCTAAGTCGGCTTAAGTCCTATTAAAAAGTGTATCCATCCGCTTAAAAGCCATTAAGGGAAGCTTACAAATTCCTTTCCAATATTAACAGAGGCAAACAAATAAGGCAAGATGCAAATTTGACTTTACCACGACCTTTGAATGAGATAGAACAGTTATGACTTGAATTACATGAATAATTATAACCAAAAAGGTTTTGATGCACGCATCTGTGTGAATCAAACAATTTCAGATTACCGTGAGAAAGTAATAACGATTGCCTTAATTTGTATTATCTACCTATACCTGCCTTTCCCAGCTTACACGAAGATTAAAATTTCTTTGAGTATACCTGAGTGCGGTCTACAAGCGGCAACGCAGCAGGCGAAGTTTGCTTTTAAATAACATTGTCGTATGTTCTCTGTACTGCATAGTCAGAGTGAAACAAACTATAGGAGGTTCATAAAGATATTTCTTTTGCATTCCTAGTACACGTAAAACACACCACAATTGCACATAAAGGTTTATGTCTTCCTGTGGCCATTCTCAAGTCCCTAATCTGAAAAATACAACCTCTATAAAAATCCCAGAGTGCTATTTCGGCAGAGAGGTGTAGGAAATCGTTTATATGGTTACTGATGTTTGGCATGAATACGGATAAAATAAATAAAATCCAATGAAAAGTCCGCTGAAGCCGCAAATGCACTTATTAAACGCTATCTTAATGCAAATTCAGTAACCAATTGCTAGGAAGGGCATAAAGATATTTCTTTGCAATACTAGTACACGTAAAACACACCAGAAGTGAAAATAAAGCTTTATGATTCCATGTGACCATTCGCAAGTGGAAAATCTGGAAAATACAACTTCTATAAAAATCTCAGAGTGCTATTTCGGCAGCGAGATGTAGTAAATCGTTTATATTGTCACTGATGGGTGCCACGAATACGGATAAACTATAATAAAATACAATGAAAAGTCCGCTGAAGTGGCAAATGCACTTATGAAACGCCATCTTAATGCCAGTTGAGCATCTAATTTTTAGGAGGTTCATAAAGATATTTCTTTTGCAATACTAGTACACGTAAAATACACCAGAAGTGCTCATAAAGCTTTATGTTTCCTTGTGGCCATTCGCAATTTTCTAATCTGAAAAATACAACCTCTATAAAAATTCCACAGTGCTATTTCAGTAGCCAGCCGTAGTAAATCGTTCATACTGTCACTGATGGGTGCCATGAATTCGGATAAAATAAAATAAAATGCAATGAAAAGTCCGCTGAAGTCGCAAATGCACTTACTGAACTATATCTTAATGCAAATTCAGCATCCAATTGCTAGGAGGGGTATAAACATATTTCTTTTGCAATACTAGTACACGTAAAATCCACCAGAAGTAAAAATAAAGCAATATGATTCCCTGTGGCCATTCGCAAGTGCATAATCTGAAAACTACACACCCCATAATAATCCCAAAATCCTATTTCGGCAGCGAGCTGTAGTTAATCGTTCATGTTGTTACTGATGGCTGCCATGAATACGGATGAATTTTAATAAAATGCAATGAAATGTCCGCTGAAGTCGCAAATGCACTTACTAAACGCTACCTTAATGCAAATTCAGCATCCAATTGCTAGGAGGGGCATAAAGATATTTCTTTTGCAATACTAGTAAACGTAACACCGACCAGAAGTGCACATAAAGTTTTATGTTTCCTTGTGGTCATTCGGAATTGCATAATCTGAAAAATCCACATACGAGAAATATCCCAGAGAGCTATTTCGGCAGCCAGCTGTAGTAAATAGTTCATATTATCACTGATGGGTGCCATAAATACGGATAAGGTATAATAAAATACAATGAAAAGTCCTCTGAAGTCGCAAATGCACTTATGAAACGCCATCTTAATGCAAATTGAGCATCCCATTGCGAGGAGGGGCATAAACATATTTCTTTTGTAATACTAGTATACGTAAAACACACCAGAACTGCACATATAGCATTATGTTTCCTTGTGGCCATTCGTAATTTCATAATCAGAAAAATACAGAGCCTAGAAAGATCCCAGAGTGCTATTTCGGCAGCCAGCTGTAGTAAATCGTTCACATTGTTACTGATGGGTGGCACGAATACGGATAAAGTATAAAAAAGCAATTAAAGGTCCGTGGAAGTGGTAAATGCACTTACTAAACGCTATCGTAATGCAAATTCAGCATCCCATTGCGAGGAGGGGCATAAACATATTTCCTTTGTAATACTAGTATACGAAAAGCACACAAGAACTGCACATATAGCATTATGTAATTTCATAATCAGAAAAATAAACACACTAGAAAAATCCCATTAAGCTATTTCGGCAGCCAGCTGTAGTAAATCGTTCATATTGTCACTGATGGGTGCCATGAATACGGATAAAATATAATAAAATCCAATGAAAGGTCGACTAAAGCCGCAAATAAACTTATTAAACGCTATCTTAATGCAAATTCAGCAACCAATTGCTAGCAGGGGCATAAAGATATCTCTTTTGCAATACTAGTACACGTAAACCACACCAGAAGTGCATATAAAACTTTAGGTTTTCTTGTGGCCATTCGCAATTGCAATACTAATACACGTAAAACACACCAGAAGTGTACATAAAGGTTTATGTTTCCTTGTGGGCATTCGCAATTGCATAATCTGAAAAATACACACCCTAAAACAATTCCAGAATGCTATTTCGGCAACCAGCTGTGGTAAATCGTTTATATTGTCACTGATGTCTGCCAAGAATACGGATAAAATATTACAGAATGGAATGAAAAGTCCGCTGAATTAAAAAAAGCACTTATTAACGCTATCTTGATGCAAATTCAGCATCCGATTGCTAGGGTTGGGGGCATTAAGATATTTCTTTTGCAATAATAGTTCATGTAAAACACACTAGAAGTGCACATAAAGGTTCATGTTGCCTTGTGGCCATTCGCAATTTTATAATCTGAAAAATACACACCCTAGAAAAATTTCAGAGTGTTATTTCGGCAGCCAGCTGTAATAAATCGTTCATATTGTCACTGATGGCTGACATGAATACGGGTAAGATATAATAAAAAGCAATGAAAAGTCCGTTGAAGTCGCAAATGCACTTACTAAACGCTATCTTAATGCAAATTCAGCATCCAATTGGGTTGGGTTCATTAAGATATTTCTTTTGCAACACTAATACACGTAAAACACACCAGAAGTGCACATAAAGGTTTGTGTCTGCTTGTGGGCATTCGAAATTGCATAATCTGAAAAATACACACCTTAAAACAATTCCAGAGTGCTATTTCGGCAACCAGCTGTAGTAAATCGTTCACATTGTCACTGATGCGTGCCATGAATACACAGAAAATATAACAAAATCCAATGAAAATACCGCTGAATTGGCAAAAACACTTATTAAACGCTATCTTAATGCAAATTCAGCATCCAATTGCTAGGGTTGGTGGCATTAAGATATTTCTTTTGCAATACTAATACACGTAAAATACACCAGAAGTGCACATAAAGCGATATATTTTCTTGTGGCCATTCGCAATTCTCTAATCTGAAAAATATACACCCTAGAACAATTCCAGAGTGCTATTGCGGCAACCAGCTGTAGTAACTCGTTCATAGTGTCACTGATGGGTGCCATGAATACGTAGAGAATATAACAAAATCCAATGAAAAGTCTGTTGAATTTGCAAAAGCTCTTATTAAACGCTATCTTATTGCAAATTCAGCATCCAATTGCTAGGGGGGCCTAAAGATATTTATTTTGCTATACTACTCCACGTAAATCACACCAATATTACACATAAAGCTTTATGTTTCCTTGGGGCCATTCGCAAGTGCATAATCTGAAAAATACAACTTCTATAAAAATCCCAGAGTGCTATTTCGGCAAAGAGCTGTATTAAATAGCTCATATTCTCACTGATGTCACCCATGAATACGGATAAAATATTACAAAATGCAATGAAAAGTCCGCTGAAGTTGCAGATGCACTTACTAAACGCTATCTTAATGCAAATTCAGCATCCAATTGCTAGGGTTGGGGGCATTAAGATATTTTTTTTGCAATACTAGTTCACGTAAAACACACCAGAAGTGCACATAAAGGTTTATGTTTCCTTGTGGCCATTCGGAATTTCATACTCTGAAAAATACACACCCTAGAACAATTCCAGAGTGCTATTTCGGCAACCAGCTGTAGTAAATCGTTCATATTGTCACTGATTCGTGCCATCAATACGGATAAAATATAATAAAACGCAATGAAATGTCCGCTGATGTCGCAAATGCATTTACTAAACGCTATCTTAATGCAAATTCAGCATCCAATTGCTAGGGTGGGGAGACATTAAGATATTTCTTTTGCAATACTAATACACGTAAAACACCAGAAGTGCACATAAAGGTTTATGTTTCCTTGTGGTCAGTCGCAATTGCATAATCTGAAAAATACACACCCTAGAAAAATCCCAGAGTGCTATTTCGGCAGCCAGTTGTAGTAAATCGTTCATATTGTTACTGATGGCTGCCATGAATACCGATAAAGAAAAAATAAAATACATTGAAAAGTTCGCTGAATTTGTAAATGCACTTATGAAGCACTATATTAATGCAAAATTGAGCATCTAATTATTAGGAGGTTCATAAAGATATTTCTTTTGCAATACTAGTAAACATAAAACACACCTGAAGTGCACATAAAGCATTATGTTTCCTTCTGGCCATTCAGAATTGCATAATCTGAAAAAGACAACATCTATAAAACTCCCAGAGTACTATTTCGGCAGAGAGGTATAGCAAATCATTCATATTGTCACTGATGGGTGCCATCAATACGGATAGAATATAATAAAAGCAATTAAGGGTCCTTTGAAGTCAGAAATGCACTTATTAAACGCTGTCTTAATGCAAATTCAGCATCCAATAGCGCGGAGGGGCATAAACATATTTCT
This sequence comes from Agriotes lineatus, assembly GCA_940337035.1. Lineage (NCBI taxonomy): Eukaryota > Metazoa > Arthropoda > Insecta > Coleoptera > Elateridae > Agriotes > Agriotes lineatus. Next base: position 75,726 of record CALNHX010003756.1, on the reverse strand, counting down.
TTTGTAATACTAGAACACGTAAAACACACCAGAAGTGCACTAGCATTATGTTTCCTTGTGGCCATTCGCAATTTCATTATCTGAAAAATACACACCCTAGAGAAATTCCAGGGAGCTATTTGGGCAACCAGCTGTAGTAAATCGTGCATATTGTCACTGATGGCTACCATGAATACGGATAAAATATAATAAAATGCAATGAAAAGGCCGGTAAAGTCGCAAATGCCTTTACTAAAAGCTATCTTAATGCAAATTCATCATCCAATTGCTAGGGAGGCAGGCATAAAGAGTTGAAGTAAATCGTTCATATTGTCACTGGTGGGTGCCACGAATACGGATAAAATATAATAAAAGCAATTAAGGGTCCGTTGAAGTCGGAAATGCACTTATTAAGCACTACCTTAATGCAAATTCAGTATCCCATAGCGAGGAGGGGCATAAACATATTTCTTTTGTAATACTAGTACACGTAAAACACACCAGAAATGCACTAGCATTATGTCTCCTTGTGGCCATTCGCAATTTCATAATCTGAAAAATACCTACTCTAGAGAAATTCCAGAGAGCTATTTGGGCAACCAGCTGTAGTAAATCGTGCATATTGTCACTGATGGGTGCCATGAATACGGATAAAGTATAATAACATGCAATGAAAAGTTCGCTTAAGTCGCAAATGCAGTTGCCGATACCAGTACACCTAAAATACACCAGAAGTGCAGATAAGGCCATGAACACACGGGATTCCGTTTCCCAGATTCGGTATGCGGGATACAAAATCTGAGTCTGTTCAGACACGGCCTTCAGTCACTTGCAGTGCCGTGCTCTTATGGACCTAGCATTGCTGTTCTTTGTTTCTGTCGAATTAGTCTAGAAGTGCTGTATTTAAAGTCAGGGATTGGGCTCTACAAAGCTAATAAACTTTTTATTGTCAAATAATGTACGCTCTATGATCGCATATGATATGATATCATATGTTCTGGTTGGCAAAAGTAGGCGGGTCCAGGTCGTGGTACACGTGGACTTATATCCTCTATATGCTCCAATGGTAAATCGGTATCCGAGATACAGAATTTGTCGCCGGCGGCCGAAATGGAGAGATAAGGAAAATCGGCCGCCGGCGACACACGTGAAACTCACTCCAGAATTGCACATAAAGCTTTATGTTTCCATGTGGCCATTCGCAAGTGCAAAGTCCCAAAGTGCTATTTCTGCTGCGAGTTGTAGTAAATCGCTCATATTGTCACTGATGGGTGCCACGAATACGGATAAAATGTAATTAAAGGTGCGTTGAAGTCGCAAATGCACCTACTAAACGCTATCTTAATGATAATTTAGCATCCAATTGAAAGGAGGGGCATAAAGATATTTGTTTTGCAATATTAGTACAGGTAAAACACACCAGAAGTGCACATAAAGCTTTATGTTTCCTTGTGGCCATTCGGAATTCCATAATCTAAAACTACACACCCTAGAAAAATCGCAGAATGCTATTTCGGCTACCAGCTGTAGTAAATCGTTCATATTGTCACTGACGAGTCCCATGACTACGGATACAATAGAATAAACTCCAATGAATAGTCCGCTGAAGTCACAAGTGCAGTGCAGCTTCAAATCGTTAAGAGGGGCATAAAGACATTTCTGTTGCAATACTAGTAAACGTAAATCACATTAGAAGTGCACATAAAGTTTTATGTTTCCTCGTGGCCATTCGCAAGTGCGTCATCTGAAAAATACACACTCTATAAAAAAATCCCAGAGCTTTATTTCGACAGCCATATGTAGTAGATCGTTTATATTGTCACTGAAGTGTGCCATAAATACGGATAAAATATATTAATATGCAATTAAAGGTCCCCTGAAGTCGCAAATACATTTATTAAACGCTACCTTAATGCAAATTCAACATCCAATTGCTAGAAGGGGCATAAAGATATTTTTTCTGGAATACTAGTACACGTAAAATACACCAGAAGAGCACTAAAATTTTAATATTTCCATACGCACATTCGCAAGTTCATAAGCTGAAAAATAAACACTCTATAACAATGCTAGAGTGCTATTTCGGCAGCCAGCTGTAGTAGCTCGTTCATATTGTCACTGACAGGTGCCATGAATACGGATAAAATATAATAAAATGCAATTAAAAGTCCTCTGAAGTCGCAAATGCACCTATTAAACGCTATCTTAATGGAAATTCAGCTTCCAATTGTTAGGAGGGGCATAAAGATATTTCTGTTGCAATACTAGTAGACGTAAATCACATTAGAAGTTCACATAAAGCTTTATGTTTCCCTGTGGCCATTCGCAAGTGCATCATCTGAAAAATACACACTCTATAAATATCCCAGAGCACTATTTCGGCAGCCAGCTGTAGTAGATCGTCCATATTGTCACTGATGGGTGCCATGAATACGGATAAAATATAATAAAATGCAATTAAATGTCCGCTGAAGTAGCAAATACACTTATTAAACGCTACCTTAATGCAAATTCAACATCCAATTGCTAAAAGGGACATAAAGATATTTCTTTTGCAATACGGAAACACACCAGAATTACACATAAAGCTTTATGTTTCATTATGGCCATTTGCAAGTGCATAATCTGATAAATATACGCTATATAAAAATCCTAGGGTGCTATTTCGGTAGCCAGCTGTAGTAAATCGTCCATATATTCACTGACGAGGGATCCAATACAATAAAATGCAATGAAAAGTTCGCTAAAGTCGCAAATGCACTTATGAAAAGCTATCTTAAGGCAAATTGAGCATCTAATTGCTAGGAGGTTTATAATAAATAATCATTCTATAAAAATCTCAGAGTGCTATTTCGGTAGCCAGCTGTAGTATATCGTTCATATTGTCACTGACGGGTGCCATGAATACGGATAAAATACAATAAAATGCAATGTACGGTCCGCTGAAGGCGTAAATGCTCTTATTAAAAGTTATCTTAATGGAAATTCAGCCTCCACTTGTTGATAGGGGCATAAAGATATTTCTGTTTCAATACTAGTAGACGTAAATCACATTAGAAGTGCACATAAAGCTATATGTTTCCCTGTGTCCATTCGGAAGTGCATGATTTGAAAAATACACACTCTATAAATATCCCAGAGCACTAATTCGGCAGCCAGCCGCAGTAGATCGTCCATATTGTCACTGATGGGTTCCATGAATACGGATAAATTATAATAAAATGTAATTAAAGGTTCGCTGAAGTAGCAAATACACTTATAAAACGCTACTTTAATGCAAATTCAACATTCAATTGCTATAAGGAGCATAAAGATATTTCTTTTGCAATACTAGTACACGTAAAACACACCAAAAGTGCACATAAAGCTTTAAGTTTCCCTGTGGCCATTCGCAAGTGCATAATCTATAAAATACACACTCTATAAAAATTCCAAAGTACTATTTCGGCAGCGAGCTGTAGTAAATCTTTCAAATTGTCACTGATGCGTGCCATGAATACGCATAAAATATAATAAAATGCAATGAAAAGTCCGCTGATGTCGGAAATGTATTTCTTAAACGCTACATTAATGCAAATTCAACATCCAATTGCTAGGAGAGGCATAAAGATATTCCTTTTGCAATACTGAAACACACCAGAAGTACACATAAAGCTTTATGTTTCCTTATGGCCATTCGCAAGTGCATAATCTGATAAATATACGCTCTATAAAAAGCTATTTCGGTAGCCAGCTGTAGTAAATCGTTCATATTGTCCCTGACGGGTGCCATGAATACGGATAAAATACAATAAAATGCAATGAAAGATCCGCTGAATGCGTAAATGCACTTATTAAACGCGATCTTAACGAAAATTTAGCATCGAATTGCTAGGAGGTGCATCAAAATATTTCTATTGCAATTCTATTACACTTAAAACACACCAGGTTTGTTTTTACAAAGCAAGTAATTCCGTATACGTTCGAGTACATAAACGTCTGCTGCTTATAAGATGTGACTTTACAGCTACTAGTAACTTATAAAAATCTATACGAATGAATTCCTCCATTTTTAATTCGTAATGCAACTTTTAAAGTACCCCCTGACATTATGGAATATTTATTATTGTATTATACTTGCTGCTTAACGTTTTAATCGTAGTTAAATCACACTCAGGTTGATTTGTTAGCGCTAGGAAGTATTTTTACTTATTTTCTGAGCTCAGAAGTAAAGCCTATCCATGTTTGTCTTTATTATTGTATTGTACTTGCTGCTTAACCGTTCATTCGTTGCTATTTCGAACTTTGCGTGATTTCTAAGTATTAGAAAGTATTTTCACTCATTCCCAGTGCTCAGAAATAAACCCTATCCATGTTTGTCTTTACAAAGTGATTAATTCCGTATAAGTTCGAGTACATTAACGTCTCCTGCCTATTAGATGTGAATTTACAGCTACTAGTAATTTATACAATACTATACGAATGAATTCCGCCATTTTAACGCGAAAGGTGACTTTGAAATATCGCATTTTATTATAGAAACTTTATAATAGTATTGCACTTGCTGCCTAACAGTTTATTCGTTGTCAGATCACAGTTTGCGCGATTTCTAAGTGATAGGAGGTATTTAGACTAATTCTCTGAGCTCATAAGTAAAGCCTATCCATGTTTGTCTTTAAAAACTGATTAATTCCATACAAAGCTATACGAATGAATTTTGCTACTTTTAAAGCAAAAGGCGGCATTTAAAGTACCCCCTGTCATTACACGTTATTATTTTATTATGCTTACTGCTTAACCGTTCATTCGTAGCTAAAACAAACTCTGCGTGATTTCTAAGTGCTTGCAAGTATTTTCACTCATTCTCTGTGCTCAGAAGTAAAGCCTATCCAGATTTGTTTTCACAAAGCAAGTAATTCCGTATTAGTGGGTGTTCATAAACGTCTCCTGCTTATTAGATGTGACTTTACAGCTACTACTTACTTATAAAATGCTATACGAATTAATTCCGCAATTTTTAATGCGAAATGCGAAATTTCAAATACCCCCTGTTATTGCAGAATTGTCTTTGAAGACAGCTACAAGAAATATATTTGCGAGAAATCAGTATTTATCCCTTGTCGAAGATATTGTAGTCCATTTTCATTTTTTTCTTTTTAGGTCAACTATTCTGATTGCAACATATCACTTAAATTATGTCAGGTGGAAAACATATTTTTAGTTCTCTTTCGGGTTTTTTCATTGGTTTTAAATTTGAACATTCTGTTCTATCTGAATTTAAATTTTGAAATAAAAGCTGCGTGTCACGTCGTGAGTGGCGTGTCACGCCGTGAACATGAGTAAACATGAGCGTGAACGTGAATGTTTAAAGCAAGCGTGAAACGTGCGTGAGGTGAGCGAAAATTCACTCACGCGCCCATCTCTACTAGGAAGTATTTTCACTTATTTTCTGAGCTCAGAAGTAAAGCCTATCCAGATTTGTTTTTACAAAGCAAGTAATTCCGTATTAGTTCGGGTACAGAAACGTCTCCTGCTTATTAGATGTGACTTTACAGCTACTACTTACTTATACAATGCTATACGAATTAATTCGACAATTTTTAATGCGAAATGCGAAATTACAAATACCCCCTGTTATTGCAGAATCATTATTATTGTATTATACTTGCTGCTTAACAGTTCATTCGTAGTCCAATCACACTTTGCGTAATTTCAAAGTGCTAGGAAGTATTTTCACTTATTTTCTGAGCTCAGAAGTAAAGCCTATCCAGATTTGTTTTTACAAAGCAAGTAATTCCGTATTAGTTCGGGTACAGAAACGTCTCCTGCTTATTAGATGTGACTTTACAGCTACTACTTACTTATAAAATGCTATACGAATTAATTCCGCAATTTTTAATGCGAAATGCGAAATTTCAAATACCCCCTGTTATTGCAGAATCATTATTATTGTATTATACTTGCTGCTTAACAGTTCATTCGTACTGAAATCACACTTTGCGTAATTTCAAAGTGCTAGGAAGTATTTTAACTTATTTTCTGAGCTCAGAAGTAAAGCCTATCCAGATTTGTTTTTACAAAGCAAGTAATTCCGTATTAGTTCGGGTATATAAACGTCTCCTGCTTATTATATGTGACTTTACAGCTACTACTTACTTATAAAATGCTATACGAATTAATTCCGCAATTTTTAATGCGAAATGCGAAATTTCAAATACCCCCTGTTATTGCAGAATCATTATTATTGTATTATACATGCTGCTTAACAGTTCATTCGTACTCAAATCACACTTTTCGTAATTTCAAAGTGCTAGGAAGTATTTTAACTTATTTTCTGAGCTCAGAAGTAAAGCCTATCCAGATTTGTTTTTACAAAGCAAGTAATTCCGTATTAGTTCGGGTATATAAACGTCTCCTGCTTATTATATGTGACTTTACAGCTACTACTTACTTATAAAATGCTATACGAATTAATTCCGCAATTTTTAATGCGAAATGCGAAATTTCAAATACCCATTGTTATTGCAGAATCTTTATTATTGTATTATACTTGCTGCTTAACAGTTCATTCGTAGTCAAATCACACTTTGCATAATTTCAAAGTGCTAGGAAGTATTTTCACTTATTTTCGGAGCTCAGAAGTAAACCCTATCCAGATTTGTTTTTACAAAGCAAGTAATTCAGTATTAGTTCGAGTACATAAACGTCTCCTGCTTATTAGATGTGACTTTACAGCTTCTACTTACTTATAAAATGCTATACGAATTAATTCCGCAATTTTTAATGCGAAATGCGAAATTTCAAATACCCTCTCTTATTGCAGAATCTTTATTATTGTATTATACTTGCTGCTTAACAGTTCATTCGTAGTCAAATCACACTTTGAGTAATTTCAAAGTGCTAGGAAGTATTTTAACTTATTTTCTGAGCTCAGAAGTAAAGCCTATCCAGATTTGTTTTTTACAAAGCAAGTAATTCCGTATTAGTTCGGGTACTTAAACGCCTCCTGCTTATTAGATGTGACTTTACAGCTTCTACTTACTTATAAAATGCTATACGAATTAATTCCGCAATTTTTAATGCGAAATGCGAAATTTCAAATACCCCCTGTTATTGCAGAATCTTTATTATTGTGTTATACTTGCTGCTTAACAGTTCATTCGTAGTCAAATCAGACTTTGCGTAATTTCAAAGTGCTAGGAAGTATTTTCACTTATTTTCTGAGGTCAGAAGAAAAGCCTATCCATGTTTGTTTTTACAAAGCGAGTAATTCCGAATAAGTTGTAGTTCATAAACGTCTCCTAATTCGTAGATATGACTTGACAGCTGGTAGTAACATATACAATAGTATACGAATGAATTCCGCTTATTTGAAAGCAACAGTCGACGTTGAAATACCTAATTTCGTTATAGAAACTTTATTATTGTATTATGCTTGCTGATGCTTAACCGTTCATTTGCAGCTAAAGGGCTAGGAAATATTTTCAGTCATTCCTTCGGCTCGGAAGTAAAGTCTATCTACGTTTGTCTTTACAAGACCTGTAATTACGTATTAGTTCGAGTACGTAAACGTTCTCAGCTTAGTAGATATCACTTTACAGCTATTGGAACATATATAATGATATACGAATGAATTCAGCTATTTTTAAAGGGAAAGGTGACAATTGAAATACCTGCTTTCGTTATAGAAACTTTATTATTGGACTAGGAAGTATTTTCACTCACTCCCTGAGCTCAGAAGTTGATCCATGTTTGTAATTACAAAGAAAACAGTTCCGTATAAAGTCCGGTACATTAACTTTCCTTGCTTATTAGATGTGACTTTACAGCTACTAGTAACCCCTTATACAATGCTATACAAATGAATTCCGCTTTTTAAAGCGAATTGCGACATTTAAAACTTTATTATTGTATTATACTTGCTGTTTAAGTGTTTATTCGTAGTTAAATCAAACTCTGCGCTCGTTTTTAAGTACTATTAAGTATTTTTACTCATTCTCTAAGCTCAGAAATGAAGCCTATGCAGGTTTGTCCTCACAAAGCAAATAATTCCGCATAAAGTCGAGTACATAAACTTCTCGTGCATATTAGATGTGACTTTACAGCTACTAGTAACATATACAATGCTATACGCATGAATTCCGCTATTTTTAAAGGAAATGGAAACATTTAAAATACTTTATTTATTTATAGAACCTTTATTATTGTATTGTGCTTGCTGCTTAACCAATCATTTGTAGCTAAATCAAACTCTGCTTGATTTCTTAGTGCTAGGAAGTATTTTTACTCATTCCTTGAGCTCAGAAATTGAGCATATCATGTTTGTATTTACAAAGCAAATTATTCCGTATAAAGTCGAGTACATAAACTTCTCTTGCATATTAAATGTGACTTTACAGCTACTAGTTACATATACAATGCATTACGAATTAATTCCGCTACTTTTAAGGTGAAAGGCGACATTTACAATAACTCCTTTCGTTATAGAAACTTTATTATTGTATTATACTTGCTGTGTAAGCGTTTATTCGTAGCTAAATCAAACTCTGCGCGGTTTTTTTAAATGCTAGGAAGTATTTTTACTCATTCTCTAAGCTCAGAAGTAAAGCCTATCTATGTTTTCTTTACAAATCGAGCAATTCCGTATAAATTCGAGCACATAACCGTCTCCTGTCTATTAAATATGACTTTAAAGCTATTAGTAACTTATACAATGCTATACGAATGAATTCCGCTATTTTTAGTGCGAAATACGACATTTAAAATACCCCCTGTCGTTATAGAAACTTTATTATTGAATTATCGTTGCTGCCTAACCGTTCATTCGTAGTCAAAGCACACTTTGCGGGATTTCTAAGTGTTAGGAATTATTTTTGCTTATTCTCTGAACTCAGAAGTAAAGCCTATCCAGATTTGTCTTTACAAAGCAAGTAATTCCGTATTAGTTCGGGTACAGAAACGTCTCCTGCTTATTAGATGTGACTTTACAGCAACTACTTACTTATAAAATGCTATACGAATTAATTCCACAATTTTTAATGCGAAATGCGAAATTACAAATACCCCCTGTTATTGCAGAATCATTATTATTGTATTATACTTGCTGCTTAACAGTTCATTCGCAGTCAAATCACACTTTGCGTAATTTCAAAGTGCTAGGAAGTATTTACACTTATTTTCTGAGCTCAGAAGTAAAGCCTATCCAGATTTGTTTTTACAAAGCAAGTAATTCCGTATTAGTTCGGGTATATAAACGTCTCCTGCTTATTATATGTGACTTTACAGCTACTACTTACTTATAAAATGCTATACGAATTAATTCCGCAATTTTTAATGCGAAATACGAAATTACAAATACCCCCTGTTATTGCAGAATCGTTGTTATTGTATTATACTTGTTGCTTAACAGTTCATTCGTAGTCAAATGAGACTTTGCGTAATTTCAAAGTGCTAGGAAGTATTTTCACTTATTTTCTGAGCTCAGAAGAAAAGCCTATCCATGTTTGTTTTTACAAAGCGAGTAATTCCGAATCAGTTGTAGTACATGAACGTCTCCTACGTCGTAGATATGACTTGACAGCTGGTAGTAACATATACAATAGTATACGAATGAATTCCGCTTATTTGAAAGCAACAGTCGACGTTGAAATACCTAATTTCGTTATAGAAACTTTATTATTGTATTATGCTTGCTGATGCTTAACCGTTCATTTGCAGCTAAAGGGCTAGGAAATATTTTCAGTCATTCCTTCGGCTCGGAAGTAAAGCCTATCTACGTTTGTCTTTACAAGACCTGTAATTCCGTATTAGTTCGAGTACGTAAACGTTCTCAGCTTAGTAGATATCACTTTACAGCTATTGGAACATATATAATGATATACGAATGAATTCCGCTATTTTTAAAGGGAAAGGTGACAATTGAAATACCTGCTTTCGTTATAGAAACTTTATTATTGGACTAGGAAGTATTTTCACTCACTCCCTGAGCTCAGAAGTTGATCCATGTTTGTAATTACAAAGCAAACAGTTCCGTATAAAGTCCGGTACATTTACTTTTCTTGCTTATTAGATGTGACTTTACAGCTACTAGTAACCCCTTATACAATGCTATACAAATGAATTCCGCTTTTTAAAGCGAATTGCGACATTTAAAACTTTATTATTGTATTATACTTGCTGTTTAAGTGTTTATTCGTAGTTAAATCAAACTCTGCGCTCGTTTTTAAGTACTATTAAGTATTTTTACTCATTCTCTAAGCTCAGAAATGAAGCCTATGCAGGTTTGTCCTCACAAAGCAAATAATTCCGCATAAAGTCGAGTACATAAACTTCTCGTGCATATTAGATGTGACTTTACAGCTACTAGTAACATATACAATGCTATACGCATGAATTCCGCTGTTTTTAAAGAAAATGGAAACATTTAAAATACTTTATTTATTTATAGAAACTTTATTATTGTATTGTGCTTGCTGCTTAACCAATCATTTGTAGCTAAATTAAACTCTGCTTGATTTCTAAGTGCTAGGAAGTATTTTTACTCATTCCCTGAGCTCAGAAATTGAGCATATCATGTTTGTATTTACAAAGCAAATTATTCCGTATAAAGTCGAGTACATAAACTTCTCTTGCATATTAAATGTGACTTTACAGCTACTAGTTACATATACAATGCATTACGAATTAATTCCGCTACTTTTAAGGTGAAAGGCGACATTTACAATACCTCCTTTCGTTATAGAAAATTTATTATTGTATTATACTTGCTGTGTAAGCGTTTATTCGTAGCTAAATCAAACTCTGCGCGGTTTTTTTAAATGCTAGGAAGTATTTTTACTCATTCTCTAAGCTCAGAAGTAAAGCCTATCCAGATTTGTTTTTACAAAGCAAGTAATTCCGTATTAGTTCGGGTACAGAAACGTCTCCTGCTTATTAGATGTGACTTTACAGCAACTACTTACTTATAAAATGCTATACGAATTAATTCCACAATTTTTAATGCGAAATGCGAAATTACAAATACCCCCTGTAATTTGCATAATCATTATTATTGTATTATACTTGCTGCTTAACAGTTCATTCGTAGTCAAATCACACTTTGCGTAATTTCAAAGTGCTAGGAAATATTTACACTTATTTTCTGAGCTCAGAAGTAAAGCCTATCCATGTTTTCTTTACAACTCGAGCAATTCCGTATAAAATCGAGCACAGAACCGTCTCCTGCCTATTAGATATGACTTTAAAGCTATTAGTAACTTATACAATGCTATACGAATGAATTCCGCTATTTTTAGTGCGAAATACGACATTTAAAATACCCCCTGTCGTTATAGAAACTTTATTATTGAATTATCGTTGCTGACTAACCGTTCATTCGTAGTCAAAGCACACTTTGCGGGATTTCTAAGTGTTAGGAATTATTTTTGCTTATTCTCTGAACTCAGAAGTAAAGCCTATCCAGATTTGTTTTTACAAAGCAAGTAATTCCGTATTAGTTCGGGTACATAAACGTCTCCTGCTTATTAGATGTGACTTTACAGCTACTACTTACTTATAAAATGCTATACGAATTAATTCCACAATTTTTAATGCGAAATGCGAAATTACAAATACCCCCTGTTATTGCAGAATCATTATTATTGTATTATACTTGCTGCTTATCAGTTCATTCGTAGTCCAATCACACTTTGCGTAATTTCAAAGTGCTAGGAAGTATTTACACTTATTTTCTGAGCTCAGAAGTAAAGCCTATCTAGATTTGTTTTTACAAAGCAAGTAATTCCGTATTAGTTCGGGTACATAAACGTCTCCTGCTTATTAGATGTGACTTTACAGCTTCTACTTACTTATAAAATGCTATACGAATTAATTCTGCAATTTTTAATGCGAAATGCGAAATTTCAAATACCCCTGTTATTGCAGAATCTTTATTATTGTATTATACTTGCTGCTTAACAGTTCATTCGTTGTCAAATCACACTTTGAGTAATTTCAAAGTGCTAGGAAGTATTTTAACTTATTTTCTGAGCTCAGAAGTAAAGCCTATCCAGATTTGTTTTTTACAAAGCAAGTAATTCCGTATTAGTTCGGGTACATAAACGCCTCCTGCTTATTAGATGTGACTACTTACTTATAAAATGCTATACGAATTAATTGCACAATTTTTAATGCGAAATGCGAAATTTCAAATACCCCCTGTTATTGCAGAATCATTATTATTGTATTATACTTGCTGCTTAACAGTTCATTCGTAGTCAAATCAGACTTTGCGTAATTTCAAAGTGCTAGGAAGTATTTTCACTTATTTTCTGAGCTCAGAAGAAAAGCCTATCCATGTTTGTTTTTACAAAGCGAGTAATTTCGAATAAGTTGTAGTACATAAACGTCTCCTGCTTCGTAGATATGACTTGACAGCTGGTAGTAAGATATACAATAGTATACGAATGAATTCCGCTTATTTGAAAGCAACAGTCGACGTTGAAATACCTAATTTCGTTATAGAAACTTTATTATTGTATTATGCTTGCTGATGCTTAACCGTTCATTTGCAGCTAAAGGGCTAGGAAATATTTTCAGTCATTCCTTCGGCTCGGAAGTAAATCCTATCTACGTTTGTCTTTACAAGACCTGTAATTCCGTATTAGTTCGAGTACGTAAACGTTCTCAGCTTAGTAGATATCACTTTACAGCTATTGGCACATATATAATGATATACGAATCAATTCCGCTATTTTTAAAGGGAAAGGTGACAATTGAAATACCTGCTTTCGTTATAGAAACTTTATTATTGGACTAGGAAGTATTTTCACTCACTCCCTGAGCTCAGAAGTTGATCCATGTTTGTAATTACAAAGCAAACAGTTCCGTATAAAGTCCGGTACATTTACTTTTCTTGCTTATTAGATGTGACTTTACAGCTACTAGTAACCCCTTATACAATGCTATACAAATGAATTCCGCTTTTTAAAGCGAATTGCGACATTTAAAACTTTATTATTGTATTATACTTGCTGTTTAAGTGTTTATTCGTAGTTAAATCAAACTCTGCGCTCGTTTTTAAGTACTATTAAGTATTTTTACTCATTCTCTAAGCTCAGAAATGAAGCCTATGCAGGTTTGTCCTCACAAAGCAAATAATTCCGCATAAAGTCGAGTACATAAACTTCTCGTGCATATTAGATGTGACTTTACAGCTACTAGTAACATATACAATGCTATACGCATGAATTCCGCTATTTTTAAAGGAAATGGAAACATTTAAAATACTTTATTTATTTATAGAAACTTTATTATTGTATTGTGCTTGCTGCTTAACCAATCATTTGTAGCTAAATCAAACTCTGCTTGATTTCTAAGTGCTAGGAAGTATTTTTACTCATTCCTTGAGCTCAGAAATTGAGCATATCATGTTTGTATCTCCAAAGCAAATTATTCCGTATAAAGTCGAGTACATAAACTTCTCTTGCATATTAAATGTGACTTTACAGCTACTAGTTACATATACAATGCATTACGAATTAATTCCGCTACTTTTAAGGTGAAAGGCGACATTTACAATACCTCCTTTCGTTATAGAAACTTTATTATTGTATTATAGGTACTTGCTGTGTAAGCGTTTATTCGTAGCTAAATCAAACTCTGCGCGGTTTTTTTAAATGCTAGGAAGTATTTTTACTCATTCTCTAAGCTCAGAAGTAAAGCCTATCCATGTTTTCTTTACAAATCGAGCAATTCCGTATAAATTCGAGCACATAACCGTCTCCTGTCTATTAGATATGACTTTAAAGCTATTAGTAACTTATACAATGCTATACGAATGAATTCCGCTATTTTTAGTGCGAAATACGACATTTAAAATACCCCCTGTCGTTATAGAAACTTCATTATTGAATTATCGTTGCTGCCTAACCGTTCATTCGTAGTCAAAGCACACTTTGCGGGATTTCTAAGTGTTAGGAATTATTTTTGCTTATTCTCTGAACTCAGAAGTAAAGCCTATCCAGATTTGTTTTTACAAAGCAAGTAATTCCGTATTAGTTCGGGTACAGAAACGTCTCCTGCTTATTAGATGTAACTTTACAGCAACTACTTACTTATAAAATGCTATACGAATTAATTCCACAATTTTTAATGCGAAATGCGAAATTACAAATACCCCCTGTTATTGCAGAATCATTATTATTGTATTATACTTGCTGCTTAACAGTTCATTCGTAGTCAAATCACACTTTGCGTAATTTCAAAGTGCTAGGAACCCACACAGCAAAAACTTACTATTTCTTTACTACGTTGTAACTTCAGAGAGTTCCTTAATAGTTGCGGATGTCGCAGTTTTCCTTACAATTTAGTCACTAGGCGATCGCTGTTATGTTACTACAAATTGTAACGTTACTGCAGATAGTAAGGAAATTGCCGCAAAATTGTCAATTTGTTGTAAGGAAATAGTAAAGGAATTGTTAAAAGAAAGTCACCTTGAAGTATGAAAATTGTCAAGAGATAGTTAATACATTGTAAGGAACTAGTAGAACGATTCTCACTTTACAGTAAAGAAATTGACAAGAAATAGTTGATTTGTTGTAAAGTAACAGCAAAAGAATTGTTAAAAGAAAGTCACCTTATAGTATGGAAAATGTCAAGAGATAGTTACTGCATTGTAAGGAGACAGTAAAATAATAAATTGTAACTTTATAATCAAGAAGTAGTAAATTTGTCGTATAGGAACAGTAAGAAAATTGTTAAAAAGTAGTTACTTTTTCGTAAGGAAATGGTTTCTTTATAGTAAAGAAATAGCTACATTATTGTAGCGAAAATGTAATTTACCGAAGAATGCTCATTTACTAGGGCCACAAATAAAAGTCATAATGTACAAAATGTATTTATTAATTCCAGACATTTACATCCTTAATGTATTATATATTATATTATAAACTAAACTAATCTAAATTACAACTAGATTATCACTTATAATACCATGAGCAGTCAAAGTTATGTCGAATATTTTTGCTATGGTATCACGAATGTCCATTAGGCTTAGGTTCGATTAGGACTCGTGCTAGCGCACTCGCCCTAATTCCAAGTGCATGGACATGAGTAGTGATACCACAAAAAATATTTTACTTAACTTTGATTAAGAATGGCATTCGAGGGATTAAACCAATAAATCACACTACTTTTTCAGATTTGTTTTCAGTAAATCTAGCAACAAACTACGCAATTTCTACAGTAGCAGAACGCTAATATTGACTTTATCAAATAAAAATCACATTTGTTTAAAATATGCACTTGAATACCTTATAGGGAGATATTTCCGCTGATATTTTCTTAATTGGTCAACAAATGTCAAATTGTGGATTTTTATTGGTCACTCTTTGACAGATGACAGGTAAATTGAATAGTCAACCTTATTTGCTATAACTAAATATAATATTTTCCTGATTTAATTAATTATAATGTAGAGGGATTTTTTAAAAACTTAATTGCAGTGGGACCTGGATAGCCCGAATCAGTTGGCAGGCAGTACTGAAGTGCATTGTCAGTCATGGAGGTAGTAGGTATAGTATTCCAACCAGAAATTGGAAAGCTATTTAAAATCAGGCCAGCATTGAGAACAGTAAGTCACTTCGTAATTTAATTCATAAAATTACTGTTTGATTGTCATTCAGTGACACTTCGATAATAACCTTCAAATTTGACAGATGCAATGGGAAGTTTGGAACACATATACGTTTTTCAACATTTTCTATGCTACTATACGGTTTTAAAAACTCAACTAGCACCTACTTAAATCATGCACAATGTTACAATGCTTTAATAAAACAGTTACATGTACAATTTGCAAATGAACTGTCATTACTTGAAAGCTGATTGACATTAGAATATTATTTACTGATTGTATGAAACCAACTTAGACATGACTTACACTTTTCATGGTGTACTAGATTTTAAATAACTTTCCAATTTTTGGTTGCAATACTATACCTATATTACCTCCATGTTGTCAGTCTATATACTATATTTTATTGTCTATATCAAATTCAAGGTTAGTAGGTTGGGTTTTGTTTGTCATTTGACGGTTCGGTGACACTTAATCACGCGACACATAATCATAGGACATTTAAGCACGGACAGTTAAACACGCCGACAGTTAAACACGCCGACAGTTAATCACACCGACATTTAAACACATAGACATTTAAACACGCCGACAGTTAATCACACCGACATTTAAACACATGGACAAATAAACACATTGCGTTTGAAGTGAATTCGGAATAGTAATAGCGTGTTAAGTAATGCACAGAAACATAACTTAATGTTACGTTCGCGGACGGCAAATGCGGTACGGCGGCCGTCGGAATTTACTTTTTAGTCCAGAAATTTGGAATCACCATACATCTGTCACAGAAGGATTAGCAAGAACGACTAATTCAATAGAAGGTTGGCATTTTGGATTGCAATCGTTATTTCAATGCAGTCATCCTACCGTTTAGCGATTTCTCGGTGGACTACAAAAAGAAATTGCATTGCACCACACATATTATTTACAGCATATAAGTAGTCAACGCATTGCGGAGAAGAAAAAGTACAGAGACCTTAACACCAGAGTCGAACGAATAGTTGCAAGGTACGATCCGGATAATAAAATCGAATATTTGCGAACCCTTGCCCATGTATTTTAATATATATGTATGCAGGTATAAATAATATTATGTATAATAATCAATAAAGCTCCATATATTTTTTTATATTTTAGTTTTACTGCAGTCTTGGGTAACATTAAGTTATGTTTCTGTACATTACTTAACACGCTATTACTATATTCCGAATTCACTTCAAACGCAATGTGTTTATTTGTCCATGTGTTTAAATGTCGGTGTGATTAACTGTCGGCGTGTTTAAATGTCTATGTGTTTAAATGTCGGTGTGATTAACTGTCGGCGTGTTTAAATGTCGGCGTGTTTAACTGTCCGTGCTTAAATGTCCTATGATTATGTGTCGCGTGATTAAGTGTCGGGTCACGGTATCGCCAGTACGGCGTATCCAAACTTTAACATACCCCAGTACAGAAGCTTATGTGGCGTTGGGATGCAGTTTTTTGTTGCAGCTGAAACAAAAGAATTGTATTAGAATAAAAACGATATTAAAAATATCCGTAAAATATATTCGGGGATAGAATTGACATGTTACAGAATTTAAACTATGAATTGCAATGCTCTGAAATTTAAATTTAAAACATAGTCGATTTGAAATTAATAAAAAATTGGTGACAATATGAAAAATTACAATCTTTTAAGATTTTAAATGGCTTGCCACTCTAGACAGAGCTTGTGTAATGTAATACCTATTTAAAAAGTTGAAAATAAAAAACGACTTACCTGCACCACAGTCTATAAACTAGTTAACTATAAACATAGTTTACAGACTGTGCCTGCACTATCAATCGGAGATCGCAAAGTATATGAAGCTTTTGCTTATTGCGACTGCAGAGCTGTACACTGTTCACTGCTGAATAAATCGCTTATGAGAAAATTAAGCACACCGTAAATTCAATAAAAACATTTATTAAACAACACGCTCCTAGAGCCAACGTCTCCCGCTTACAGTTCCTTAAATTCTGCAAATCGTATATGTATCACTTAACAGGAAACAGGCACATCTAGTTCAAATGACTATTTCTTGCCGACTGAACACTAATTTGTTGTAAATTTATTACTTGCGGTAACCGACAGACGACAAGTAGCAGCGGTAAAATAGTAAAGAAATTGTAATATTACTTATTACTGTAAGAAACCAGTAAAGTTGCTATTTTTTTAAGGCAATCTACTAACAAAATAGTAACATCACAATAAAATGATTTAAGTTTATTTGCAGACTTTCATAGATATGACTATTTCTTGCCAACTGAACACAAATTTGTCGTAAAGTTACTACTCACGGTAACCAAATAGGTAATAAATAGACAGGCAAAAATTAGCAGCGGTAAAATAGTAAAGAAATTGTAACATTACTTATTAACGTAAGGAAGCAGTAGCGCTACAATTTTCTTATGGCAATGTAGTAACAAAACAACATCACAATTTTTTTAGTATAATTTGCAGATTTGCATGCACGTGACTATTTTTTGTCTACTGGGTGCAAATTTTCTTGCACATTACAACAGATGAGTAACATAATAGTAAATAAATTGTAAAATAACAATTATCAGCCGGTTGCATTGTAAAGAAATAGCAGCATTACAATAGGATCGTAAAGAAATAGCAAAAAAATAGTAACTTAACTACACTTTGTAGTAAATTTTTGCTGTGTGGGAAGTATTTACACTTATTTTCTGAGCTCAGAAGTAAAGCCTATCCAGATTTGTTTTTACAAAGCAAGTAATTCCGTATTAGTTCGGGTATATAAACGTCTCCTGCTTATTATATGTGACTTTACAGCTACTACTTACTTATAAAATGCTATACGAATTAATTCCGCAATTTTTAATGCGAAATACGAAATTACAAATACCCCCTGTTATTGCAGAATCATTATTATTGTATTATACTTGCTGCTTAACAGTTCATTCGTAGTCAAATCAGACTTTGCGTAATTTCAAAGTGCTAGGAAGTATTTTCACTTATTTTCTGAGCTCAGAAGAAAAGCCTATCCATGTTTGTTTTTACAAAGCGAGTAATTCCGAATCAGTTGTAGTACATGAACGTCTCCTACGTCGTAGATATGACTTGACAGCTGGTAGTAACATATACAATAGTATACGAATGAATTCCGCTTATTTGAAAGCAACAGTCGACGTTGAAATACCTAATTTCGTTATAGAAACTTTATTATTGTATTATGCTTGCTGATGCTTAACCGT
Source organism: Agriotes lineatus (assembly GCA_940337035.1). Lineage (NCBI taxonomy): Eukaryota > Metazoa > Arthropoda > Insecta > Coleoptera > Elateridae > Agriotes > Agriotes lineatus. The sequence continues at coordinate 56,912 of CALNHX010003756.1, read as the reverse complement.
TCATTTGCAGCTAAAGGGCTAGGAAATATTTTCAGTCATTCCTTCGGCTCGGAAGTAAAGTCTATCTACGTTTGTCTTTACAAGACCTGTAATTCCGTATTAGTTCGAGTACGTAAACGTTCTCAGCTTAGTAGATATCACTTTACAGCTATTGGAACATATATAATGATATACGAATGAATTCCGCTATTTTTAAAGGGAAAGGTGACAATTGAAATACCTGCTTTCGTTATAGAAACTTTATTATTGGACTAGGAAGTATTTTCACTCACTCCCTGAGCTCAGAAGTTGATCCATGTTTGTAATTACAAAGCAAACAGTTCCGTATAAAGTCCGGTACATTTACTTTTCTTGCTTATTAGATGTGACTTTACAGCTACTAGTAACCCCTTATACAATGCTATACAAATGAATTCCGCTTTTTAAAGCGAATTGCGACATTTAAAACTTTATTATTGTATTATACTTGCTGTTTAAGTGTTTATTCGTAGTTAAATCAAACTCTGCGCTCGTTTTTAAGTACTATTAAGTATTTTTACTCATTCTCTAAGCTCAGAAATGAAGCCTATGCAGGTTTGTCCTCACAAAGCAAATAATTCCGCATAAAGTCGAGTACATAAACTTCTCGTGCATATTAGATGTGACTTTACAGCTACTAGTAACATATACAATGCTATACGCATGAATTCCGCTATTTTTAAAGGAAATGGAAACATTTAAAATACTTTATTTATTTATAGAAACTTTATTATTGTATTGTGCTTGCTGCTTAACCAATCATTTGTAGCTAAATCAAACTCTGCTTGATTTCTAAGTGCTAGGAAGTATTTATACTCATTCCCTGAGCTCACAAATTGAGCATATCATGTTTGTATTTACAAAGCAAATTATTCCGTATAAAGTCGAGTACATAAACTTCTCTTGCATATTAGATGTGACTTTACAGCTACTAGTTACATATACAATGCATTACGAATTAATTCCGCTACTTTTAAGGTGAAAGGCGACATTTACAATACCTCCTTTCGTTATAGAAACTTTATTATTGTATTATACTTGCTGTGTAAGCGTTTATTCGTAGCTAAATCAAACTCTGCGCGGTTTTTTTTTAATGCTAGGAAGTATTTTCACTCATTCTCTAAGCTCAGAAGTAAAGCCTATCCATGTTTTCTTTACAAATCGAGCAATTCCGTATAAATTCGAGCACATAACCGTCTCCTGTCTATTAGATATGACTTTAAAGCTATTAGTAACTTATACAATGCTATACGAATGAATTCCGCTATTTTTAGTGCGAAATACGACATTTAAAATACCCCCTGTCGTTATAGAAACTTTATTATTGAATTATCGTTGCTGCCTAACCGTTCATTCGTAGTCAAAGCACACTTTGCGGGACTTCTAAGTGTTAGGAATTATTTTTGCTTATTCTCTGAACTCAGAAGTAAAGCCTATCCAGATTTGTTTTTACAAAGCAAGTAATTTCGTATTAGTTCGGGTACAGAAACGTCTCCTGCTTATTAGATGTGACTTTACAGCAACTACTTACTTATAAAATGCTATACGAATTAATTCCACAATTTTTAATGCGAAATGCGAAATTACAAATACCCCCTGTTATTGCAGAATCATTATTATTGTATTATACTTGCTGCTTAACAGTTCATTCGTAGTCAAATCACACCTTGAGTAATTTCAAAGTGCTAGGAAGTATTTTAACTTATTTTCTGAGCTCAGAAGTAAAGCCTATCCAGATTTGTTTTTTACAAAGCAAGTAATTCCGTATTAGTTCGGGTACATAAACGCCTCCTGCTTATTAGATGTGACTACTTACTTATAAAATGCTATACGAATTAATTCCACAATTTTTAATGCGAAATGCGAAATTTCAAATACCCCCTGTTATTGCAGAATCATTATTATTGTATTATACTTGCTGCTTAACAGTTCATTCGTAGTCAAATCAGACTTTGCGTAATTTCAAAGTGCTAGGAAGTATTTTCACTTATTTTCTGAGCTCAGAAGAAAAGCCTATCCATGTTTGTTTTTACAAAGCGAGTAATTCCGAATAAGTTGTAGTACATAAACGTCTCCTGCTTCGTAGATATGACTTGACAGCTGGTAGTAACATATACAATAGTATACGAATGAATTCCGCTTATTTGAAAGCAACAGTGGACGTTGAAATACCTAATTTCGTTATAGAAACCTTATTATTGTATTATGCTTGCTGATGCTTAACCGTTCATTTGCAGCTAAAGGGCTAGGAAATATTTTCAGTCATTCCTTCGGCTCGGAAGTAAAGTCTATCTACGTTTGTCTTTACAAGACCTGTAATTCCGTATTAGTTCGAGTACGTAAACGTTCTCAGCTTAGTAGATATCACTTTACAGCTATTGGCACATATATAATGATATACGAATAAATTCCGCTATTTTTAAAGGGAAAGGTGACAATTGAAATACCTGCTTTCGTTATAGAAACTTTATTATTGGACTAGGAAGTATTTTCACTCACTCCCTGAGCTCAGAAGTTGATCCATGTTTGTAATTACAAAGCAAACAGTTCCGTATAAAGTCCGGTACATTTACTTTTCTTGCTTATTAGATGTGACTTTACAGCTACTAGTTACCCCTTATACAATGCTATACAAATGAATTCCGCTTTTTAAAGCGAATTGCGACATTTAAAACTTTATTATTGTATTATACTTGCTGTTTAAGTGTTTATTCGTAGTTAAATCAAACTCTGCGCTCGTTTTTAAGTACTATTAAGTATTTTTACTCATTCTCTAAGCTCAGAAATGAAGCCTATGCAGGTTTGTCCTCACAAAGCAAATAATTCCGCATAAAGTCGAGTACATAAACTTCTCGTGCATATTAGATGTGACTTTACAGCTACTAGTAACATATACAATGCTATACGCATGAATTCCGCTATTTTTAGTGCGAAATACGACATTTAAAATACCCCCTGTCGTTATAGAAACTTTATTATTGAATTATCGTTGCTGCCTAACCGTTCATTCGTAGTCAAAGCACACTTTGCGGGATTTCTAAGTGTTAGGAATTATTTTTGCTTATTCTCTGAACTCAGAAGTAAAGCCTATCCAGATTTGTTTTTACAAAGCAAGTAATTACGTATTAGTTCGGGTACAGAAACGTCTCCTGCTTATTAGATGTGACTTTACAGCAACTACTTACTTATAAAATGCAATACGAATTAATTCCACAATTTTTAATGCGAAATGCGAAATTACAAATACCCCCTGTTATTGCAGAATCATTATTATTGTATTATACTTGCTGCTTAACAGTTCATTCGTAGTCAAATCACACTTTGCGTAATTTCAAAGTGCTAGGAAGTATTTACACTTATTTTCTGAGCTCAGAAGTAAAGCCTATCCAGATTTGTTTTTACAAAGCAAGTAATTCCGTATTAGTTCGGGTATATAAACGTCTCCTGCTTATTATATGTGACCTTACAGCTACTACTTACTTATAAAATGCTATACGAATTAATTCCGCAATTTTTAATGCGAAATACGAAATTACAAATACCCCCTTTTATTGCAGAATCATTATTATTGTATTATACTTGCTGCTTAACAGTTCATTCGTAGTCAAATCAGACTTTGCGTAATTTCAAAGTGCTAGGAAGTATTTTCACTTATTTTCTGAGCTCAGAAGAAAAGCCTATCCATGTTTGTTTTTACAACGCGAGTAATTCCGAATAAGTTGTAGTACATAAACGTCTCCTGCTTCGTAGATATGACTTGACAGCTGGTAGTAACATATACAATAGTATACGAATGAATTCCGCTTATTTGAAAGCAACAGTCGACGTTGAAATAGCTAATTTCGTTATAGAAACTTTATTATTGTATTATGCTTGCTGATGCTTAACCGTTCATTTGCAGCTAAAGGGCTAGGAAATATTTTCAGTCATTCCTTGGGCTCGGAAGTAAAGCCTATCTACGTTTGTCTTTACAAGACCTGTAATTCCGTATTAGTTCGAGTACGTAAACGTTCTCAGCTTAGTAGATATCACTTTACAGCTATTGGCACATATATAATGATATACGAATAAATTCCGCTATTTTTAAAGGGAAAGGTGACAATTGAAATACCTGCTTTCGTTATAGAAACTTTATTATTGGACTAGGAAGTATTTTCACTCACTCCCTGAGCTCAGAAGTTGATCCATGTTTGTAATTACAAAGCAAACAGTTCCGTATAAAGTCCGGTACATTTACTTTTCTTGCTTATTAGATGTGACTTTACAGCTACTAGTAACCCCTTATACAATGCTATACAAATGAATTCCGCTTTTTAAAGCGAATTGCGACATTTAAAACTTTATCATTGTATTATACTTGCTGTTTAAGTGTTTATTCGTAGTTAAATCAAACTCTGCGTTCGTTTTTAAGTACTGTTTACGCCAACATTTAAAGTGTGACCAGGGTGGGGTGAAATTTAGCACCGAGCCCAAAATGTAAAATTTAAGTAGTACGGTACAGCTCCCTTGCAGGGTAACATTGTGTTAACTTGTGGCTTAGTGTAAGTAAGCTTGAATAAATAGTTAAAATCCCGAGGGAGTAATTAATTTAAAAATACGACATAACCGTACCAAACATTGGTCCTTCGACGCAGCCAGATATTGTTATCACAGACTGACTGCAGGAAAATACGGCATTCAAACACCCTTCGCGGCAACAGCGCCTTATCAAAAGCAAGCGCCTTCACGCGAAAACGCGAGGGAACGCTCACGCGGCAACGCACTAGCCACCGCTGAGATCAACGGCCTGGGATCGACTCTCCAATATCGACCGTTAGAAAAACGCGCGCCAAAAATAAGCGTCATCAAGCCAACCCCCGTAGCCAATCGCAAAGCTGAACGCTCGTCGGGTAAAACAAAATAATGTTGGAGCGATAGAGAAGACTAGAGGCCCTCGCAGTTGCTCCCACAGGCGGAATTTTTAACTCGCCTGAAACTAGTATTGCGGAACTAAACCCAGACAGCCACGTGCAAGGATCGGCGTTCAAAGGGTAGCCCAAAATGTTACCAACTCAGGGCAACTACGCTACGCTACAGGATGTTCGAATTCAATATTACTAACAACTGCGATGAAAAGTTAAATAGCCAAAGACGGATTTAAAGTACAGACCGGCTGTTCTAAAGGCAAATAAATTTTTTCCACGACCGGAAGTAGAAGTCGGTTTCTATAGCATCAAAATTGTGACAGAAGTGAAACATTTACTACCTAGAGACTATATAAGACAAAAATTTCCCTAGGGAGTTTTCATTATGACTGGCAGAACAATTATGTCAAATTCGAGGTTATCAGGTTAGGTTTTGCCTCAGTTTTGACACAACCTGACGCAAAACCTAACCTGCTAACCTCGAATTTGACATAATTGTGAGCTCTTGTCATAATGACTTACAGTGCCACCAACTTTAAAATTTACCGTAGGCTACTAATTTTAAAATAATTGTAACTAAAATGTTAATAAATGACGTTTAAAAAAAACGTGAAAAAAAAGGTATATGCAACTCGGAGAGAATGCTACTTTGCTTCAGTGTAATTTCGAGTCAGAAATTGTACCTTAGCAAAATAACGCATTTCTCTCCCTCATTGCATAATCTACTATTTTGTTTTCATTTCTGGAATTTGCCCATTTTTTTTCGACCTTACCTATATATTTCTATTTGGTAAAATGTGATGTTTAACACACATTCCTGCCTTAAAGCAAAACTGACTCGAACAAACTGCATAAAATTGATTAATGACTGTTCTCGCCAACTTTGCTAGGCAACAACGTTTTCTTAAACAAACAAATTTTACCAACAGTCAAACAATAACGTCTGTCATTATTTCTTATTTTGGTAATATTTACGTCTAATGAAAAGCAGCAGAAGAGTATTCTAGCGACAATATTAATGTCAGATAAACATCAAAGTGAACCTTCTTTTTTCATTGAATTGTCCTCCGATACAACTCTTGCTTTGTTTTGCTCAATACTTCATTCATTACTCGTTGCTCGTTTTTGTAAAATAATCACTCGCGCGTTGCACTCGTAAAAATTTTCGTCACAGCAGAATAACAAACGTTGTCGGCAGGGCCGTAGCTACCACCGGGGCAACCGGGGCAGCGCCCCGGGGCCCCCGAACATAGGGGCCCCCGAAGACGGAGAAAGTTTTTTTACGAAATTGTCTTTAAAAACTTTTGAACTAAACTTAGCCTGTTTAAACGTTAAATACAGTTTTATATTAAACTCAATGTGAAGTAAATATGTGTTTTGTCTGTTTTAAATACCCATTCTTCTATATTAACAGAAAAAAAACACCAAATAGTAACCCTATTAAAAAAGTCTTACTAAATGAAAGTGATGTAGAGGTAAAGGGGAAGATAACAGGGGGGCCCCATAATTATTTGTTGCCCCAGGGCCCCCAAGCCTGTAGCTACGGCCCTGTCGTTAATCACGGCAAAATCAATTAATATAACAAGAATATCAAGAGTTGCATGGTTTCGGATCACAAGCTGGGGTACAGAAGCAGCTTCCAAGGGAAGGCAAATTTCTACCTCAACGTCAACATCTGGGACGCACTTGTCCACCGTAGGATCGGACCGACCATCAGCATAGGACGTGACTGAACAAAGGAAAAATCTGCAGGTCAGTTGGGCTAGAATCCATCTAATCCTTTCCTTTGCCACTTTCGTTATTTAAATACTTTTCTTTGTGTGTGGCTGCCGGCCCATTTCTTTCAAGTTGAATTTCATTTTGCATTACTTCTGTAATTTTCAATAATTTCGTTGAGTGTCAGAAATGGAAACTGAACTAAGAGATTTAATTTCAAAACGCGGCAAGATAAAGGCACGTTTAACAAGGTTGGACACATTTTTTAAAACTTGCAACGACAACACTGGTGCTGTTGATTTAAAATTACGGCTTTCAAAAAGTGAAACTATTTTTGATGAGTACGAGCAAACGCAAGATCAAATTGAAGACCTTGTAGGCGATGATAGTCAAACAAACGATCGAATTTCATTCGAAAACGATTATTTTAGTCTTATGGCCCGAATAAATATTTTTTTGGAAGAACATTCACAAGCGGCAAGCGCAGTTCGTCATAACGAAGACTCGGCAACGAGCAACAATAACATTAATAGCGTCCAATTTGAAAATCAACTAAAACTTCCCTCGCTAAATTTACCTGTGTTTGCAGGCGATTATAGCCAATGGCATTCTTTTTATGAAACATTTTCAACGTTAATTGATCAAAACGATAAATTATCAAGGGTGCAGAAGTTTTTTTATTTAAATTCATGTTTAAAAGACGAAGCGGCTAGATTAATAGAACCGTTAAGTGTAACAGCCGACAATTATGAAATCGCTTGGGATCAATTAAAGGCTAGATTTGAAAACAAACGGCTACTAATCAAAAATTACATAAGCGCATTATTTAACTTGCCTACTATAACAAAGAACTATTTCGTTCAAATTAGAAATTTAATAGATTCGATAGTTATTAATCTTAAGGTACTAAATAACTTAGGTTTAGCAAGAAGCCCATTGGCAGATTCTTTATTAATTCATTTAATTACCTCAAAATTCGATTTTGTAACAAAAAGAGAATGGGAATCAAGCTTAACAAAAGATATCCCGGAAATAAACGACATGATTGAGTTCTTAAAACACAGAGGTCAATTACTGGAATCACTAAATTTAACCAAACCTGTAAATAAATCAAACCCATTTTCAAAGGGACACTTTAAGAATTCCAATTGCACAACAGCTCAAGTTCTAAGTACTAAAAATTGTCAATTATGCAAAACTAATCATTCAATTCATCAGTGTGATCAGTTTTTAAAATTGCCCGTTGAAAGCAGAATCAATCAAATAAAAACATTAAAGTTGTGTTTGAATTGTTTCAAGGCAAATCACACCGCAAGCCATTGTTTTGCACGCAATTGTAGGATATGCTATAAACGGCATAATACATTGCTGCATCTGAATACGCAGCCAAAGGAAAATACACAAGACAACAATTACACAAATAAAATAATTACTCAGTGTGATTCAGTAGCAGGCCCTTCAAGGTCAAGTACTGAACCCAATGAAAATAATACACTGATAAATGCCCATTGCCAAAACAATAAGGGGTTGAGTCAAGTTTTATTGTCAACTGCACTCGTTCATCTTACTGATGTCCACGGCAATTTGCACCTATGTCGATCTCTTTTAGATGTTGGATCGCAATCAAATTTTATAACAAAATCGTTATGTCGAAAGTTAGGTCTTGCTACAATATCTGTAGATTTGCCCATAGCGGGCATCAATCAATCCCACAGTAAGGTGACTGAGCGAATAAACGTTGAAATTAAATCACGTATAAGCAACTTCGTAACAAATGTAGATTGCTTAGTTTTATCAAAAATAACAGAAAACTTGCCATCATTTAGTTTTAATGCATCTTCAATGAAAATTCCACAAGGTATCAAGCTTTCGGATCCCAACTTTAACGTATCGGGTCCAATTGATTTGCTGCTAGGTGCAGAATTGTTTTGGGGTTTAATTTGTCAAGAGCAAATAAAATTAGGAAGGGGACAACCATATTTACAAAACATCAAGCTAGGTTGGATTTTTGGCGGCACAATTAGTAGCGAACAAATTGTTTCAAATATATCTTGTAATCTTACATTAAATACGTTAGAACAGCAGGTAACAAGATTTTGGGATATAGAAGACGGCAAGGATGAAAGGAATTTAACAAAAGAGGAATTGCTGTGCGAACAGCATTTCTTAGATACCCATAGGCGCAACAACGAAGGTCGCTTTGTGGTACAACTTCCGTTCAAACAAGAAAATTTAAATTTAGGACTGTCAAGGGACAATGCATTACAACGTTTTTATGCATTGAAAAGCAAATTTAAAAAACAAGTTGATTTAAGGGAAAATTATGCTTCGTTCATTAAAGAATATTTGGAGTTAGGACACATGGAATTAGCCCTTTCAAACAAAATTTCAAATGATCTAAATGCATACTTTTTGCCACACCATGCGGTAATCAAAACTGAGAGCGTCACCACAAAATTGAGAGTAGTGTTTAACGGTTCTGCCAAAACAACAACCGGAGTGAGTTTAAATGACACATTGTTAGTTGGTCCTACAATTTAACAAGACTTGTTTTCTATTGTCACCCGATTTAGAATTCATAAGTATGTGTTTACGGCTGACATTACAAAAATGTATCGACAAATTGTTGTTGATAGTAGTCACAGGAACTTTCAGAAAATTTTATGGCGAAACACTCCAGACGAACCTATAAAAACATACCGTTTAAACACTGTCACGTATGGCACAGCATGTGCACCATTTTTAGCTGTTCGTTGCCTTCAACAATTAGCTGAAGACGAAAAGTTAAACTATCCTTTAGCTTATAACGTAATATTAAAGGATTTTTATGTCGATGACGTATTATCTGGAGCTAATTCAGTCAAAAAATTAAAAGCCATCCGCGACGAACTGACAGAGGCATTATTTAGAGGAGGTTTTGAACTTCAAAAGTGGTACTCGAATAAAGCAGATTTAGTCCCACAAAGTCACGCTGATTCTGCTGAAAATCAACGCTGACAAACAAGGTGATACAAAAACACTAGGATTAATGTGGAATAACCATTCCGATACAATAAAGTATAAAATAATGCAGTGTGCAAAACCAACAAAGGTGACCAAACGATCAGTTTTATCCACTATTGCCCAACTTTTTGATCCTTTGGGTTTAATTAGTCCAGTATTAATAACTGCCAAAATTATTCTACAAGCAATTTGGGCGGAAAAAATTGGTTGGGATGACGCTGTACCACATCATATACAACTGCAGTGGACCAACTTTGTAACAAACTTTATCGAGTTATATAAATTAAATATTCCTAGGTGTGTAGTCTCTGTACAGGACCCTATCATATTTGAGATGCATGGTTTTTGTTATAGTTCTGAGGTTGCTTATGGCGCAACGGTCTATATTAGATCTGCAAACGGCCAAGGGGATTATTCCACGCATTTATTATGTGCAAAAACTAGGGTTGCACCATTAAAAACCGTGTCTTTACCTAGACTAGAACTGAGCGGTGCATTGTTATTAGCCCAACTAATTCATAAAATTAGTAAAACATTAGATCTTAAGATTGCAAAATATTATTTTTGGTGTGATTCTACCATTGTCCTTTCATGGCTGAGTGCCGAACCAAGTAATTGGAAAACGTTTGTTGCCAATCGCGTAAGCGAAATCCATAAACTCACAAATACGTTTGATTGGCATCATGTTAGGAGCAGTGATTATCCTGCTGATCTATTGTCACGAGGTGTATCGACCGATACGCTTGCGACCTCATCGTTATGGTGGCATGGGCCACATTGGTTAAATCAAGAAGCTAATACTTGGCCTAAATTTAAACAGTTGCAAGGGACAGATTTGGAATTAAAAAAGGTGACTTTAACTGCAACTCGTCAAGACAACCTATTAAGTTTTACGGAAAGGTTTTCTTCATTTTCAAAATTAGAAAGGTCAATGGCATTTATATTAAGATTCATATACAATTCAAAAAATCCAAAAAACAAACAAACAGGTAGCTTAACAAGCAATGAACTGCAGTTAGCTTCAAATGAAATCATTATACTAGTTCAGAGAGCCGAGTTTGACGTTGAATTAAAACAGTTGCAATCTGGCGGTCAACTACATCCAAAGAGTAAATTGATTTCCTTAAACCCGTTCATAGACAACAATGGTTTAATCAGGGTAGGCGGTAGGCTACGAAACGCAAATTTACCAATAAACCGAAAACATCCTATCTTGTTGCCATCAAAGCACCATGTGACGAATTTATTAATTAAACAAGAACACTATAACCAACTTCATGCTGGTCCAGAATTAACATTGGCCTCAATACGTCAACAATTTTGGCCTATTTCTGGTCGGAACACAGTCCGATCAATCATACACAAATGTATGAAATGCCTTCGGGCAACGGCAAACAAAAATAATGACTACCCGCTTATGGGTGATCTTCCAAAGCAACGGATTGAAATTGCACGTCTGTTTATAAATTGCGGAGTGGATTACGCCGGTCCAATTTTTATAAAGGAAAGTCGTAGCCGGGGTAAACGATCAGTCAAGGCATTCATCGCACTATTCGTTTGTTTTTCTACTAAAGCCATTCACCTTGAACTAGTAGCTGACCTAACTAGTCAGTCTTTTCTGAATGCTTTAAAACGATTTATTGCTCGACGAGGTAATGTAGCAAATATGTATTCTGATAATGGGACTAGTTTTGTCGGTGCAAATAGAGAGTTAAAGGAATTGCACACGTTGTTTACTTCTAAAGAATTTGGTTCAGTTCTTGATTTGTTGGCAGTAAAACGAATAAATTGGCACTTCATCCCTCCCAGATCGCCTCATTTTGGCGGACTTTGGGAGGCAGGTATAAGGTCAATGAAGCATCATTTTAAGCGAGTTGTAGGAAATTCTATATTGACATATGAGGAAATGTATACTTTCATAACCCTAATCGAGGCATGCTTAAACTCACGCCCCATCACAACCCTAAGTCATGATCCCAATGATCTGAAACCCTTGACCCCAGGTCATTTCCTAATTGGTAGCCCACTAACAGCTCCAGTAGAACCATCGCTGTTGAACGTACCTATGAACCGTTTATCACGGTATCAATTAGTGGAGCAGCTACGTCAGCACTTCTGGAAAAGATGGTCGAAAGAGTTCCTATCCAATCTTCAGCAACGCACAAAGTGGAGAACGCAGCAACTTCAATTAAAGGCTGGAGACCTTGTCATCCTTCGTGAGGAAAGGGTACCACCACTGAACTGGCCAATGGGGCGAATTGAAGCGACACATCCTGGACCAGACGGTGTCGTGCGTGTGGTCTCCATCAAAACATCAAACGATGTGGTAAAACGTGCAGTGGTGTGCGCATTACGTGATAACTGATGGTGGACATTTAAACAGCAGTGCACTAGTTTCTTCGAATTGCAAATAGTTACAACATATAAGTATGGACATACGGACAGAAGTGTTTATATTCAGATGATTTAAATTTTGTTGTACAAAAATATTCATAGAATTCAGTATGTATATTGTCCTTAGCATATAAGTAGTTTAGATAAATACTTAAATTCAATGTTGAAAGCTGAGGAGCTTTCAAGGTAGGCGGCATGTTTACGCCAACATTTAAAGTGTGACCAGGGTGGGGTGAAATTTAGCACCGAGCCCAAAATGTAAAATTTAAGTAGTACGGTACAGCTCCCTTGCAGGGTAACATTGTGTTAACTTGTGGCTTAGTGTAAGTAAGCTTGAATAAATAGTTAAAATCCCGAGGGAGCAATTAATTTAAAAATACGACATAACCGTACCAAACAAGTACTATTAAGTATTTTTACTCATTCTCTAAGCTCAGAAATGAAGCCTATGCAGATTTGTCCTCACAAAGCAAATAATTCCGCATAAAGTCGAGTACATAAACTTCTCGTGCATATTAGATGTGACTTTACAGCTACTAGTAACATATACAATGCTATACGCATGAATTCCGCTATTTTTAAAGGAAATGGAAACATTTAAAATACCTTATTTATTTATAGAAACTTTATTATTGTATTGTGCTTGCTGCTTAACCAATCATTTGTAGCTAAATCAAACTCTGCTTGATTTCTAAGTGCTAGGAAGTATTTTTACTCATTCCCTGAGCTCAGAAATTGAGCATATCATGTTTGTATTTACAAAGCAAATTATTCCGTATAAAGTCGAGTACATAAACTTCTCTTGCATATTAGATGTGACTTTACAGCTACTAGTTACATATACAATGCATTACGAATTAATTCCGCTACTTTTAAGGTGAAAGGCGACATTTACAATACCTCCTTTCGTTATAGAAACTTTATTATTGTATTATACTTGCTGTGTAAGCGTTTATTCGTAGCTCAATCAAACTCTGCGCGGTTTTTTTAAATGCTAGGAAGTATTTTTACTCATTCTCTAAGCTCAGAAGTAAAGCCTATCCATGTTTTCTTTACAAATCGAGCAATTCCGTATAAATTCGAGCACATAACCGTCTCCTGTCTATTAGATATGACTTTAAAGCTATTAGTAACTTATACAATGCTATACGAATGAATTCCGCTATTTTTAGTGCGAAATACGACATTTAAAATACCCCCTGTCGTTATAGAAACTTTATTATTGAATTATCGTTGCTGCCTAACCGTTCATTCGTAGTCAAAACACACTTTGCGGGATTTCTAAGCGTTAGGAATTATTTTTGCTTATTCTCTGAACTCAGAAGTAAAGCCTAACCATGTTTGTCCTCACAAAGCAAATAATTCCGTATAAAGTCGAGTACATCTACTTCTCTTGCTTATTAGATGTGACGTTACAGCTACTAGTAACTTATACAACGTTATACGAATGAATGCATCTGCTTTTAAGGCGAAAGGCGACATTTAAAATACCTCCTTGTGTTATAGAAACTTTATTATTGTATTATGCGTACCGTTTAACCGTTCATTCGTACAGCGGCGCAGGAACTACTGTAATCATGGTGGGGGGGGGGGGCAAAACATTTTTTTGAATGGTTTAACATGACTAGGCTTTATGTTCGACTGCTCCAAAAACACTTTATTATTTAGCGTCCATACAGTGCCACTTTAGTCCACCTGTCCGCCTGTCAATGTTCAATAGTTATTATGAAAATAAATGTCATTTTATTAAAATCAGGAAAGAAGAGTGTATTAGGTTACTGAAAACTTTACAAATAATAGAAAGAAATTCATCTTTAATACCTTACGGTAGTAGATAGTTATTCTTGATATTAATAACGCAATTAACCTAGAAGAAGCGCACTTCGAAACTATCAAATGTTTGAATAGCAACTTGAATTTTCTTTGTGTAATATAAATAATATTGTAGATAAAATAATATATTCTGCAGTGCAGTCGAACGTAAAGCTTTGCATGCAGCTCGTACATAATCAAACCTTATTTGACTCGTACTCTTTACCGCTACGCTACGCTCGTTCTGCATAAAATACTCCAAAAAATTCCTACATTTATATACTTGATACATAAATAACTATGATAGTTACAATTAAGCTAAAATGCCTTTCTCGATTCTGTCTATCTCTCTGTCTGCTTGTTGGCGGTATAACTCAACAACTATTTGTTGGAAGAAGGCGATATTTTGCATGCAGATTATATAGCTACCTGGAATAAAACCGAAAACATCTCAGAGTAATATATACAAGGTGATCACCTTAAAAACCTTAAATTTTGTTTAATATTGCTTTAACTGAGAAATGGATAAACGTCATAATTTCTACATAGTTCAGGCTTTATCATTGTCAAAAATGAGACCTAGCAGATACAGGGTAAACATCACCAGTGGGACAGAATAATATGGTCTTTCTAACGCAGGAGAAACTAGGCTCGAAATATTCGCCTGGGGGCGCAAATTGATGTAATTCGCATTTTTTGCAAATGGATGTAACTCGTGCGAGGTATGTTCAGTGTAAACCCCTTTACAGATTTTTTCACATGGAAATGCAATCTAGGGAAACCATTAAGAACAAACATTGTCACTGCATTGCATTGTGTTGGTACATAAACTTGTGGTTATTACATTTGCAATGAGGATAGGTTTTATGTTGACTGATTGACACTGTAGTTATTTTAAACTGTAGTTCTGGCTATTATATACTAAAATTGTTTTTAGTGCAGTACCTACCAACTAGTTAAAATAAAATTATAAAATCACATTTCAAGTTTGTAATAGCCAAAGCTACAATTTAAAATAATGAAATGTCAACCTGTCGACATGAAGCCTAACCTCACCACAAAAATAATAAGAAATGTATGTACCAACATAATTCAAACTAGTGACAATGCTTGTTATCAATGATTTTCCTAGAATTTCCGCATTTGCATTACCATATGAAACAAAAATGGACTATATCGAATTCTCCGCTGTCGACCTAAAAGTAAAAACTTGTTTAACAAATTCTTCGTGTTTTATTTCTGCACCACCTGCAATAGAACAACGAGTTTTAACATCTCGTATAGATTAATGTGAGAACCCTATGTACACATTTTTAAAAACGGTATGAAATATATCAGGGGGGCAAATTACACTATTTGCCCCACCAATATATTCTATGAGGGGGCAATCGCCCCCCTTGCCCCCTCTCTTCCTAGGCCCCTGCAGTCGTGGCTAAATCAAGCTCTACGCGATTTTTTTGGCGGTTTGAAATATTTTTACTCATTCTCTGAGCTCAGAAGTGAATCCTATCCTTGTTTGCTCTCAGAAAGCAAATAATTCCGTGTAAAGTCGAGGAAATAAACTTCATAACTTCACTTGCTTATTAGATGTGAGTTTACAGCTACTAGTAACTTATAGAATGCTATACGAATGAATTACGCTCCTTTTAAAGCGAAAGCCGACAAATAAAATATCCCCTGTCGTTATACAAACTTTATTATTGAATTATGCTTGCTGTTTAGCCGTTTATTCGTAGCTAGGTCAAACCCTACGGGGTTTTTAAAGTGCTAGGGAGTATCTTCACTCATTCTCTCAGCTCAGAAGTAAAGCCTATCCATGTTTGCCCTCACAAAGCAAATAATTCAATGTAAAGTAGAGTACATAAACTTTCTTTGCATATCAGATGTGACTTTTAGGTGTCCTGACTACTCAGGTCTTTGACACATTATAAATATAACTTACAGTAATTTTATCATCACAATGTTTCTATTAGTTATATAAACATAAATAAGCCTGTCATTTCGAGAAATGTCAATAGTTTTTGTATCTCCTCATGGTCATTTTTTAACACGTCTTCAAGTTTTCTTTTCAGTTGGGCTTGTCGTCTTTGGTCTTCAAACTGTATGCACTCGCATAAGGTGCCCATGCGTTATTTTCGTATGTCCGATTATTAATCTTCTTAATACTATGTCTTCTCTTCTGGTTATTTTGAGTTTGAGAACTCATCTTTCTGTTGTCTCTTTCACTTTTCTTAGTTTATCGTAACTAATACTTTTCCACTGGTTTTCCCACTTTTCCTCAACGAATACTTTTTGATAGTTCTTCATGTCCTTGCTAGTAGTTCGGACGTCATCTTCCACAGATTTTTCGGTTGCTCGTTTAGCTTTTTCGTCGGCCACTTCATTTTGCTGTATGCCTACGTGTGATGGTATCCACAGGAACTTAAAAGCTTTATCTTTATAGGTTGTTAAGGTGTCTTGTATTTTTTGCACTAGGAGATTTTTACTAAACAGTTTTGTAATTGACTGTACCGCACTTTGTGAGTCAATCAGAAATAAAGTTTTTTGGTAGTTTTTTGCAGCGAACTTCACTGCCTTGCTGATAGCGTATAATTCTGCTGTGTATACCGAACTGAGGTCACTTAGTTTAAATGCACTATATAAACTGTTATAAGTAAAGGCACATTCAACGCTATTTTCGGTTTTGGACCCACCCGAATATATGTGATGGTATTCACCATGTTGGTCGAGGATTTGGTTTAGATGTACTTTATATAATGCACTAGGTGTTTTTTGCTTATGGAATCCTGCTAAGTGAAGGTCAGTGCTAGGTATAGAGATGGTCCAGGGCGGGTATTGGCACTCATATAGAAGAAGGTTATTCATCGTTGTTTTTGTTTGCTCTCTATAATTTTTGGCACGCACTGAGTATGGGGGTGAAATTTTAAGGGTTTCGGAGTAATTTGTTTGATATTGAGGATTGATTACGTTTGTGTAATTTATATGGTTAAAATTTGTGGCCACGGCAAGTTTTGCTGTCTTCTGTAAGTTGGTGGAAGTTGTCCAGTTTCTGAATAGAGGCTTGTAACTGGGCT
Source organism: Agriotes lineatus (assembly GCA_940337035.1). Taxonomy (NCBI): domain Eukaryota; kingdom Metazoa; phylum Arthropoda; class Insecta; order Coleoptera; family Elateridae; genus Agriotes; species Agriotes lineatus. The sequence continues at coordinate 39,991 of CALNHX010003756.1, read as the reverse complement.
AGTCCTGTAAGCAGCTGTGATTATTCTTAGACCATGATTGCAAACATAGTCGATTAGTTGTATAACATTGGAGTCAGCTTCACCATAGGTAAAGTTTGCGTAGTAGAGCTTTGATCTTAGTAAATTATTAAAAAGTATTATTAAGATGTCACAGCTGATGCCCCATTTATGGTGAGATACAGATTTTAATAGGTTGAGAGTTTTCTGATACTTTTCCTTGATTTTTTTATGTGGCAGGTCCAAGTTAACTTCTTGTCAAAAATTATACCAAGATAGTTTATGAGTTCAGCATTATTTAATGGTTTTTTTTTCATTGTCAGCAAATTGCTTAACTTAAATCCATTTTAATTAAAAAGTGTTTTTATGACTACAACAATATTGTACTACATTAGGTATTACTTTTATCTGACAATGTCCATGTCACTTTTGTAGTTGATCTGTTGACAATAAACGATACTTACTTACTTAAGGATCTAACGTTAATACTATCCACCACCATTTTTTATATAATGTAAAATTATTTGATTATCTTTTTCTGCATGTGGCCAATTAATAAAAAGCAAAATTACAATATCACATACCAAAAATTATTAAATAGTACCTATACGATAAGAAACATAAGGATACTTCGAAACTATGTAAGCTACATTAACAATCAATAAAATTACACATGCTGTCTACACAACATAAAAGAATAATTAATGTCTAAATTAAGTAAGAAAAATAATTTTAATGCATGAAGTATAAAGAATATTTAGAAGCTATTTAATGTACATAAACATTCAAAATATTTACATATTCTATCAGTACAAAATAACAGAATAACTAATGTCTAAAAACTAAGTATGAAAAAGAATTGCAATGGATAAAAAAGGATATTAAGGTACATAAACAATCAAAATATTTACAAATTCTATCACAGAATAACAAAATAATTCTATTTATATTTACAGAGTTCACATAACCACTTTCCTTTAGGAATTTTTTTTAATTGTAGGCATGCTGAATGGTACCATTTTATTCTACATTTTCTGTCAGAACATTTTACCATTTGTTCGCCGTCGTCTGGTTTCCTACAGTGACACCATAGCTGCAATCCATAATCAAAATAGGTACATAACATTGTAACATATAATTCACAAAAATACAAACCTCTTCATCATCGGTGCCTATTACAATGTCACTATTAAAGGGGAGGATGGTCCCAGTAGGGGGAAATTGGAACTGGAAATTGAACCAACATCTATAGCTCGCATGTCCATGGGGATGTCATCTGAACTTGGACCAGCACTCGTAGATGGCATATCCATGGCGATGTCACTATAACTTGAATCCAAACCAGTGGTCATAGATGGCATTTCAATTTGTTGTTTTTCTTTTGGCTCAGTGAAATACTTGGCATAGAGCTCAGGAAAAACAACTTTTCTGTGAAATTGCAATGCAATAGCACTTTTTCATTCCAAAAATCAATATCAAAATTTACTCTTTCTACAAAGAAATCTTTTCTGCTCCACACGACAAAAACGCAAAACGTTGTCCTGGTCAAAGCCATCTGCATTTGAATTTGAAAAAAATATGGATGCCTTTTGTCCAATTTTAGCTCCGTTTTTGTGCTAAGACATGTTTTTTTAATTTTAATTAATTCGGTAACTGACTTATCTTTATATCGGTAGACGAAAATTATGTCAGAATACTCTTCTGTGCTATAAGCGTACATTTTCAGTGATTCCAGTAACTGAACAAACGTAATAATGGGCGCGTTCAGACAACACAGCAGTAATAAACGCTGACTACACTGAAAGTAAGCGGTTACCGATTTTCTGAACAAACCGCTGTGATGTATCATAAAACCACATGAAACTGAGTAAAATCTACTTTTGTGGAAGGTCCTGCTTAACCTCACTTTTAGATAGCACTACTGACACGAAAATCAAGAATTCCAAAATTATTGACCGTGATAGATTTTAGGTTATAAATATCCAAAATATGTTGCCACCACCACTAACGTCCGAACCGCTGGGCAAGTCAGCACAAATAATTTCCGCTGGGAATAATGAGCATTGCTGGAAGTCACCGCATAAACAGCGGACTGTTCAATAAACACCGCTAAGCCAGCAACTCAGCTGCTGTGGTCATCTGAACGCGCCCAATATGCAATACCTAATAATAACTGATAAAAAACAACACTGACAGCAGACTGACATGTGCAGATTCGTTTTTTTCCGAGGCAACTTTGATTAACTATTAACAATAATTCCAGTGGTTATGCGATGAGACCTTCATAAAACTTTAAAATAAGAAATCGAACAAACGTTTTCACTATAGTGAAAAACCCTTTAGTGCGTCGTTGTGAGGCATGTGTTTAAGCAGAAGCGGACATTTTGAGCACTTACTGCTGTAACTTATTTATGCGATCTTCATTTCTGTAATTAGCTTTTGTAAATTTGTTTAATTAAAACTTTGAAGTCTTCTAATTCCTAAAATAATTGAAATCGGACATATATCCAAAGGGTTTTTTTTTCCTTTAGAATACCTCACCTTTCATGTGGCCAAGTTTGGCTTAGACCTAATAAATCTCCCTGTATAAAGGTTGTAAATCTGTAATATAAATGTTACATAACAACAATAATAACGTTGCATAACAAACATATAACAGCAATGTTACTTGTTGAAATAGTTACATAACAGTGATATACCTGCACTGTTACAGATATATAACAAAATTTTATAGTTGTTACATTGCAGTTATAATAACTTGAGTGGGAAATTGAAACTTACATGCAACAAACATGGTGATGTTACATGTAATATTTGAAAGAACAATGTTATATGTACCTAAATGTTAGTTAACTGTGTTTGCTGGGATGGTTATGCTCTTATTTAAATTTTTCATCCTTTTTTTGTACACCTGCACGTTTTAGAACATTTAGGTCATCTATGCCAATGTGGATGGTTTTTCCAGTTTTGTTCTGTGAACGCCTTTAAATTTTGAAGCCGTAATTCGACCAGCTCTGTATTGGTACCACACAGCAGAATTTGCTTGCTTATTAGTATCATTTTCGAGTTTGCGGCATTCTTCGATGGACATGCTCATATCTAACTCGGAACCTAAAATACAACATTTTTAGCTGCTGTTGTCGTTGATCACATCGGTCACAAGTTGCCATAACAGCATGATTTACCTGTTGGGTTTAAGAGATTCGCAGGAGCGCACCGTGATTTGATTATCTTTTAGAAATTTCTTAACATCTTCAATACTAACTGTAGGTTAAACTTGAGTCAGAAATATAAAAGAACAATGCTCAATGCACACTATACTTACTTGCGTTTATTCAAAGTACGAGTTACTTCTTTCGCCCACTTGCATTCATGGATGGCTTTTTCTGCATGAAGTTTTTTGATTTGCTGCTGTCGTCGTTGCCGCTATCCGCTATGATTTACCAGCTTGTTTCATTTTACTGGGCGAAGAGGCCAAGCATAAAAATTTGCAGAAATATAGGTTATGTAGCGTTAACGTTGGAGTCGCTTTTACACTATGCTACTTGGATTTCGTTGCTGGCTTGCTTGGCAGCGTTCAGTAAGCAGATATGACTGCTAAACAATATGGACTTCCGCTTCAATCTGCGTGCTTAGTTTTAAAAAACACAAGAAATAGCCATAATAAATAATTGTTTTCTGTGATAATATCGCTATTAAAAGTACTGGAAAGTTTGTTTACAAAAACCCGAAAATAGAAATTGGCGAATGCAACCGTGGTACTTTTGGTTGTGTAAACACGGCTTTTAGTTTTCTGCATTATTATAAGTGATGATGATGATGATTCACTGGGTGCGTTTTTCGAAATTAGAAAATGGGACAAATAATTTTGTGGCATCATACATGGGTATTAAAATAATATCGCATAATATTTTTTTAGATTGGCCTCCAGCAGCAAGTTAAGCAAAAACGTAATGTCACTTCAAATAAATTAAACCAAAAGTGTTTTGAGGCGTATCAAATCCCGTCACATATATTTTCTCATTTTATATAAGCAACTGTATTGCACTGTAGTCCATTTACTAAGGAAAAAAAGTTCTAACTTCGTTGACTCAAAACCGATTTTGATATATTTTTTTTAATTTCGGAAAAGTTTATAGAAAAGTTCCCCACGGGTGAGAAGGTGTGCTTTTTATTTTTTCAATTGTTATTAACAAGTGTTTTTTAATACAGTCTTAATTAAAAAAATTACTCTTTTATTTATTTAAACAATTGCCTGACACTTGATAACATTCATTCGGTTTTTATTTCGTATACAGTGTTTTTTTGGGTCGCTGATCTCAAATTTTGTGTTAAAATTTATCAAAAATGGAAAATAACGTCTTTAAAGTGGCAAAATAGCTTCATTTTTGAATTTCGCGCGTTGCCTCATATCTAGGGGTTTTGGACACGCTTATTATAAATATAGCATTAAGAGGTTAATTTTTATTCTGTACGATTATTATTATTATTTAATAAACATTATATACTAATAAAATTCTAAAATTGTTATATTAACTCAGAGTTAAATAGATTAAATACATTTAACTATAACATATAAATTCGAACGCCTAAAAATGTATTTTCTACGACCTCTTTGTACAATTACCAATAGCTATTTATGCAACAAGTGCTAAAAGTCGACTTTTATGCGCGAGACATGAAAATTATGAAACGAAGCCGAAGGCTGAGTTTCATAACATGTCTCGCGCATAAACGACTTTTAGCACGCGTTGCATACAATATTTTATCTACGACCTTAATTTTACCGTTATTAATCCATAAATATCGATTTAAGAAAGGTTCGCATCTGCGACGCTGCGTCATAATGAATAGTAGGCTACGCCGCTGGCGATTGTTTGGCCACGCCCGTGCTGTCAAGGTGAGTTGTACGAAATGTAATTATTGATACTCCACATATGACTGTATTCATTACATAACGCTTTAATTATTTCAAAAGCGCTTTACCTGTAACGCAAGAAGCAACTAGAATAGCTTTACAACTTCAGTTGCAGTTCGAAATTGTAGTTTTGAACCTCGCGTCACTTTTAGCACATGTGCTAAAAGTAAACAGCTGATTTCTTTAAACACGGTAAACTATAAAACGTCACTTTTAGTGAAACAAGCGAGTGTTAAAAAGCCTACTTTTAGTAGTGGTCGTAGATAAAATATATTACTGAATTAAACGATTTGCTAGTTGTGACCGATGGAGGAATGTTATTACATAAAAACAAATGGCAACTTGTTCAACAGTATGGTGCAATTTTAAATAGTTATATTAATTTTATTGTACGTAATTATGAAAAAAAGCAATTGTTGTTTTTGTCGATCATCGTACAATATTTTTTCGTACACTAGCATACAAAAAGGAATACTAAATTTATCCTCGTATATAGCAATTATGCCACCCAAACGACAAGTGATTGGTCGATCTTCACTTCAAACGCAAAAGCAAAGGGCATACGAGTTTCAGATACCGATGAGCAACGGGAAGAAAGACTGGAAACCGTTCGAGTACGCACTGCTCAAGCATGTCGTCGAGATATTTCGATAAATTGTATTTATGGTCCGATTTAGCTCATATTTGGAATGTACGTTGGTTACGTAGAGAGAAATCTCTATACAAAAAATGAACCCGGTAGGTGGGGCTGTAGTCAAGATATTTACCAAAATGTGTATTTACGGTCCGATTTAGCTCATATTCGGAATGTACGTTGGTTACGTAGAGAGAAATGTTTATACTATAAATGAACCCGGTAGGTGGCGCTGGAGTCAAGATATTTACCAAAATGTGTATTTACGGTCCGATTTAGCTCATATTCGGAATGTACGTTGGTTACGTAGAGAGAAATGTTTATACACAAAATAAACCCGGTAGGTGGCGCTGTAGTCAAGATATTTACCAAAATGTGTATTTACGGTCCGATTTAGCTCATATTCGGAATGTACGTTGGTTACTTAGAGAGAAATGTCTATACAAAAAATAAACCCGGTAGGTGGCGCTGTAGTCAAGATATTTATCAAATTGTGTATTTACGGTCCGATTTAGCTCATACTAGCTTAAACCCCGCGGCATATGCCGCATTTAAAATGTAGGACGAATTTAATAACTTTTGTTGCACTAAAGAAAGTTTTAAAAGCACGCTAGAGATTGGCAGTAAGGAAAAGTTCCAAAAAATATATTTTCAAATGGAAAGTCTCTGTAAAAGAAACGCTTGCCCCTGGAAGGCGTCCTAATTAATATGACGTTGTTGGAACGCAGTCAAAAAAAAATCCGGAAAGAATTAATGCTCTTGTGACTTATGAGATTATATGTGAGAATTATTTGCTCCACCGAAATAATTTTCAGCTGCCTGCATTCTGTGTTTTTTTTTCAGGTTTAAGCCGTTGAGCGCCATAAATATATAAATGCGGTAACTCAAGTCTCCAGTTACGCCGTTACTGATATTGTTAAATAACTCGATTAATTATTATTTCTTTGGCATTTTAAACTGGCATTATTATTATTATCTTTATAATAGCAACCATAAGTAACTGTTTATAATGTTTATATGCTAGCGAGTTAATTTTCTTCTTAAATCGCTAGTGAATTAATAGTAGATTGCTCTACAAGTTAAGAAAAGTGAGAGTTTTCCAGCAAATGTAAAAGTTTTACGTGAGCATGGAATTTTCCAATGTGTTAAACATGCAATTTTTCCGTGTAGTTGACAAAAATATCTTTTTAAATAATTTTGGTCAAAGTATGGAAGCGCAATGTTTACTGTACTGTATATATATAAATAACCAATATACATTATAGAATACTTGAAAATGGATGAATCTGTTATTAATTCATTTAGTTTCAATTTAAACTGCAGTGTTTTATAGCAGCTACTTGGCGCATTCGTTTACTTATTTAAAAATAGACCTGCGTTTTTCACATATCTCAGCGGTCGTGCTTTTAAAAACATGATGTTTGTATTTACTTATTTTACAGTACTGCAATTAAAGTGATAATAAATAAATCGATCAAATATTTATTTGCTTTTATTTTATATTCCAATACCAATATAATACAAAATACTATTACTTTCACTTATACTACATAAAGAGCAATGCCATTCAGTATTAGGTACAGATGTTAAGCCAATAAAAATCAGATAAAACCATTCCACGGAACAGTGCAAATTACAGCAAGCAATCATAGGCGTTCCATTATCAGGACCCTTACACAAACAATATATACTGTTATCTTTAGTTTGCGTGGCTACGAGAGCAGTGGTCCTTGTTTCCGTACTACTACTTTTATTACAAAACATTAAATTTGTACCATTATTAACATTTAACGACTCTTTGAATACATTCCAATCAGTATTAGCTGCAGCATCCTTAACTGCTTTATTTGTGAAATATTTACCGAGAAGTAGGGCATCCAATACCCAACTGAATTTTCAATCCCGGGATTTCGGTATTGAAGTAATTCTATCTGGATCCCGGTATTCAATACCAGGATTGCCGGTGTTCAAACCGGGATTCCCTGTTTTCAGTACCGGTATTTCCAGTATTCAATACCGGGATTTCCGGTGTTCAATACCGGGATTTCCTGTTTTCAGAACCGGTATTTCTAGTATTATCCATATATGTCATAGGCTTGTAGGTGTATAATAGGTAAATATGCAAGCAACAGTGACAACACAACTGAACACAGTTTACGCCGTTTATGGACACATCTGCTAACTGCTACTACCCTGAACCATACTAATTATTATCTATCAACATGTTGCTCCATGTCTGGCGCCGGCCAGGCTGGGTAAGGCGACTCGCAGACTCTGCGAACTGCGACGCAGTGCACACAAAAGCAATCCCAAAAATATCGAAAATTCCGGTATTGGGGAAAAATACCGGGATTGAAATACCGGATAAAAAAATTAGGGATCCCGAGATACCGACATTTTGGGATCCCGGGATTGGATGCCCTACCGAGAAGTTCTGGCATCATCACATTGTTAAAAAACTTCATAGCAATAGCGCTTTCTTTTTCCCAAAATACCTCATTGAAATGTATTCTTTCACGGAAAAAATGTTTACTACTCCATACCACAAAATCACAGTAATTAACTCCAGTAATAGCGAGTTGCATTTGTATCTGGTAGTAGTAGCCATGGTTATGATCTAATTTAAATTCTTCATCCTTTTTTTTTGTACACCTGAACATTTTATAACATTTAGGTCATCTATGCCAATGTCCTTTGCGCAATAAAGACACTTAATTTCGACAACCCCCATTTCACCACCAAAAGGGCAAATTCAGATTACTATTTAAAATAGCATCTGCTTTTCCACTTAGATAACAAATATTAAATAATTAACGACACTAACTGTAGAGCAATAATATTGTAATGTTAAACATATACAGTGTGTCCCAGGATTGATGTTACAAGAGGTGAGATGGTCTAAAAAAATTTGAATTTTATTTTAAGGTTCTGGGATTCGGTCCTGCTTGGTTTGAAAAGAATTTTAAGAATATTTTCAGTTTTTGAAAAACAAGTAGGCCTTGACAGGAAAGCGAAAACTATTTTATTTTCAGGTAAAGTACCCTTTGTGTTCATGATACGGCAAAATTTTATTAAGAAAAATTGTTTAGAATGATAAATTATGGCCCGATACAAAATTTCAGAAAGATCTGCCGACTTATAAAAAACCGTTATTTTTGAGATAATTGTATGTTAATTTCAGGTAAACTACCCTTTTTGTTCATGATACGGTAAAATTTTATTAATAAAAGTTGTTTAGAATGACAAATTATAACCCTATACAAAATTTCAGAAGGATCTGTCGACTTAGATTAAAACGTTATTTTTTGGATTAAACAATAGGCTACTTGCACCACTCACAGATTTAGGTAAAGTTGTGCTAGAAATGTGTGTTTTATCATAAAACAAAATTATAATCAGCAAATAATTGTTGTTAGTCATGGTATAAACAAAGCAAGTTTAAATAATAATTACAACGCTTAAAACGTATTTGCGCATGCGCCAAATTGCTACGTCACTTTACAGTTGTTTTGCCGCGCGTTACTGTACTAACCCCGTGTATTAATTCAGTGTTTAGTTCTGCATAATAAGTTTTGTTATGGAAACGACGAAAATTGTTCCTAAGTGGTGTATAGTGCCAGGCTGTGTAAATACAACATCAAGGACCCCCGATAAATTATTCTTTTATGTGCCTTTGGAAAGCAAAAGGCGAACTTCATGGATAAAGGCGGTGCGACGTGATCCTTCACAGTTGTCAAAACATTCTTGTCTGTATGTCTGCGAAGATCATTTTAACGTAAGTAAATTAAGTCCAGTAAATTTTTAATAAGTATGTACTACTCGGTATTATACATTAGTACTTAACCTACAAAATTGTAACAACAAAATATTGTCTTACACTTATTTTATATTGCAGTTGAAAGAAGACATGGAGAACTATGTTAAGTTTAAGCTTATGGGCGGCCAGAAGAAATTAAAACCAACTGTAATCCCACATATTTTTGCTTGCCAAGCAGATAGGAAGCGTGCTGCACCTAGAAGCCCTCGAAAAGCTGCTGCAAAACGTTCGCAACGAGCAACAATACAGGAAATTTTATCTGCTGCTACAAGTATCAACACTGAAATTTCAGAAGCTGTAGAGATGTCAGAGGATGGCAATGTACCAAGTACATCGACTTCAAGCATGGAGATTTTTACTCGGGAGCAGTCGACACAAACTATTTCACCACCACGCAAGTATTACCGAAGTGAGATAATCCAGTGCAATTTAGTGACTATCAAAAGTATAGCATGTTCCCCATTTAAGTTAAGTGTAGATCGTGCTACATCTCCAACGTCAAAAGTCGAGACCGTCTCCAGAAAATTACATTTTTCCAATTTTTCTAATAGCAATTCTGAAAATGATGTTACTTCAAAAAAGAAGACATTTGAAAAACATGACAGTTTTACTTCAACATCAGAATTTGATAGTTCATTTTCACTATCAAGCGAAACAGAATATGATGATGAACAGAACGAAGTAAACGAAGAAATAAAGGAACTTTCGTCTAGGAGAATGTTAAAGTTGCTTCCTCTAAAGTCGAGATATTACATGGGTCTTCTCGAAGATTGTTACTATATTATTAATTTACTTCAAAAATATAATCCAATAACTGTTGTTAACATATATGTGACACTTAAAAAGATTAGAACTGGCTTGCCATTTTCTGAACTCGCTGATGACTTTGGAATGTCCGAAAGCAATGCTAGTAGAATATTTGCAAAGTCAGTTACAATATTAAGCAAAAATTTAAAACGATTCATTACGTGGCCTATAAAATCAAAAATAAAGGAATCATTGCCTATATAGCTTACTATAGTAACGTACAATGTATAATCGACTGCTTGGAAATTGAAATTGATAAGCCAAGCAATTCAGTTCACCAAAGTCTAACGTGGTCAGAATATAAAAAAGCAAATACACTGAAGTATTTAATATCCGCCACACCAAATGGAATAATAAATTTTATATCTACTGGTTATGGAGGAAGGGCTACAGATGCAATCATTGTAGAAGAAAGTGGCTTTCTCGAAACATTGCCACCTGGAGCTGCTGTTATGGCAGACAGAGGCTTCAAGCACATAGAACATTTGCTGGTAGAAAAGGGATGTTCATTAATACGACCGCCTAGTGTAGATAAAAATATAAGAAGCTCAAAAGCTGATGTGTTAAAAACTAAATCAATAGCGAGTCTACGAATTCATATTGAACGTGTAATTCGAAGATTACGAGAATTTAAAATATTAAAACCCCATTCGTGTCTCAACACAAACCTGCTTAAATACACTGATCATATGATTGTTATTGCTTGTGCATTTATAAATATGCAAACTGCTTTAATTAAATAAATTATTAGGTACCTTTAAAACATAGTTTTATTTATTAAGTATGTAATCTGTATTGTACATAGAATTTTACACATTATAATCAATGCAGTAGCTATATCATAACTCAAATGGATTAATGACAAGTAGAAGGATCACACTAAAAAATTTGAATGTTTGGAATTTACATTTTTTAGAAAAAAAAATAATTTTTCAATCAAATTTTAGAACATTTTAGAAATCAAAATTATAATAAGTGGTTTTTTCAGCCACAGAATATTTTTACATCATGTCACACACCAAAAATATTTGTTTACCTATTATATGTATTAACAGAAATAGAAAACAACGCTTTTTTGTTTATTGTAAACAAAATTAAAGCTGGTACATTCAACACTGAAACACAATTATAATAACTTGCAGTCACTGTAAAATTTTACATTTATTACAATATATTACAATTCTAAATAGCTATTTAAGTCACAAGGAATGTAAGGACCTATTAACATTTGGGGTAGGCAAGTACAAGCCAAGACGAAGTAGCGGCTTGTTGCCTGCCGAAAATGTTAATAGGCGATACATTCCGAGTTATCTTATTATATTTTTCCCGCTGCTTATCGAAATTTTCCTAGATTTCTGAAAAAATCGTTTGGTTTGTCACCTGTCACCAGGATTAATTTTTGTGAGTCGTGTTACCTATGAGTGTCACATGTCACATAAACACTTGCAATTTAGAAACAAAACGTCTAAATCTGCATCTTGCTTTGCTAATTTTATTATCCTAAGAACTTAATAATAGTATTAAGTTCCGTTGTCAAGAAAAAGCAGCAAACAAATATAATCACCGACTTACACGTTTTGTTACTAAGTTTGTATCACTGACTTACAAGATCAGCAGCGGGAAAAATATTAAATATTACTTAAAAATAGTTACACGCTTATCCCTAACAATAAAAATTAAAAATGCAGTTATTTGTTCGCAGATGCTAAAAAAAGTTCTCAGCTTCTAACATTGTTTGTTTAATGTAATTTGCATCATAGCCCACAGAAATAAAATTAACTTTTTGGTTTTTTTCAAAGTTAGCATCTGCAACAGCAAAAATGCAATACGATTTATTTAAAAAATGCATTTGCATTTGTATTTGAGCTCTATACTTGGCCGTAACTTTATTTTGTGATGTTATATAGTTTGACACTGCTTTGTCTGTAGAGGGGCACTTCACTTCAACAACGAAATTGTCACTCACAGCTTCTGGTGAAGCTCCGAAAATAGGGTGGTTCTTTGAAAGTACAATTCCCACAGAACTTAATTTGGTCTTCATATTTTTTTCGACAATTTGTAATACCTACTTTTCTAATCGTCTACCCGTTTCCATTGCTTTGGTATCCCTCAGTTTTGTAACTCCAATTACCTGTTGCACAAATGAGCCACATTCAGTTTTGCAATGTGCAGCATTATATAATTTCGAGGCGGTTATCCTCCCATATCGTAAACGATGCCACAAACTGTCTTCGGCTTGCATTAGGGTACAATATGCAGCTTCCTTGCACAAATCTTCATTCATGTGCTGCTTGGTGAAGGTGATGAAATCATCATATAGGGCTCCACCACTGCTAACAAATTTTAATAATAAACCGTACAAATCCAGGCAGCTATACTTGGGTTCTTTAAACAGTTTAAATATTTCGCCAGCTGCTTTGTTTTGTACTCCTAAACGCATTGCCTCCTGATAAAAGTTACCCTGATCTTCTTCAACGGGTATACCCCCAAATTCTGCCACAGTCAAAAATTTTAGCAATGTGCCCACTTTTGACAGTTGCGACTTCTTCCAATAGCACTGGACTTCTGTGGGTGCGGGTTCTTCGCTCCTCCTATGCATCCACATAAGTACTGCTACAGCATGCTTGCATCCACCTGTAAAAATTTTTTTTTAAATTTTAAAACAGATTAATAACAGATTATTATTAAATTACCAGCTGATGCAGCGCAGTCCAAACATTCCACCTTCTCTACTTTACTCTGCTTTTCATTTACTTGTAACACCACATTATAGTTTTTCGCTCTCACTCGGTGTTCAGGACAAATTCTGCATTTAACGGTGCACAATTCACCCTCTCGTCGGAGCTGCACATATCCTATGGCTGAGTCACCATAACTTTCACGTCCAGCACTAACAACAAAACAACAATAATAATAGCACCAGAACTACAGAACTAATTCTATTCAACATAAATTAAAATAACTAACTTGAGTTTTAATTTCAATGCCAGATAAATATTTTAGCTTACAACTTATTTTTTACGGTAATCTTGTATTGTACGACGCCACCGATGAACTACTGTTCCTAGAGTCAGTAATCTTGGAGGGAGGGATCGCTAACATGTCAAATACCTTACACTATTGCCAGACCTTTGTTTACTTGTACAGCAATTTGGGTCTAATTCGTTTTAGTTTGCATGTTTATCGTGGTCCTAACATCAATGTCGAATAGAGGTGTTCTAGCTCCAACTGTTTTGTGAATGAAGATAACATTTTGACACTAAACCATATCCGTGATTCTTGCAGGTGTTGCGGTTAGGGTCAAACTAAAATGTATTGAACGGTTGACGAAGCGGGGATTAATACATAATTTCCTTCGGTGTAAATGCTGTTAGTAGATATGGCGTTTGTTTAACGATTGTTCACGATTAAAAGCAAACTAAAAATAATTTGGCGCCAAAAGCTGTTGAAGCCAAACAATAAAGGTCTGGCAACGTTTTAAGGTAATTTTAATCTAAACGATCAGCTGTTCGCGCCTCCCTCCAAGATTACTGACTCTAGGAACAGTAGTTCATCGGTGGCGTCGTACAATACAAGATTTTTAAAACTTACCTATTCTCTTTAACACCACGAATTTCCCAGGCAGAAAAGCAGTCATTGTTTAATAGGATTGATAATAATGAAAATTGTGCAGTGCGAAATGCATTGATTGCCTCTGTTTTTGCCAGATAAAATTTCCATGCAAATCTTAGGTTATGTCACACAAAAGCACTCAAAATTAAAATGGAAAATATAATAACGAATACTCACTTATCTACAACAGAAATGAGGGTTTCTTTCTTCATAAACTAAAGGCCAGCTGTCAACACGACGATTTTAGCCCTGTTGCCAGATTTACACTGTACGAAATAAATTTGTAGAAACGGTTTCAAAATGTACCAGATTCGTAGAATTGTACCAGGTCTGGCAACGCTGCTAATATCAAGACCACGCCCACAATCGAACTACACATAGACCACGCGCATGCATGTTTGACCTTGGGAAGTGTTCTGCTTTATTATAGAGTTATGATTCGGAATGTACGTTGGTTACTTAGAGAGAAATCTCTATACAAAAAATAAACCCGGTAGGTGGCGCTGTAGTCAAGATATTTACCAAAATGTGTATTTACGGTCCGATTTAGCTCATATTCGGAATGTACGTTGGTTACGTAGAGAGAAATGTTTATACAAAAAATGAACCCGGTAGGTGGCGCTGTAGTCAAGATATTTACCAAAATGTGTATTTACGGTCCGATTTAGCTCATATTCGGAATGTACGTTGGTTACGTAGAGAGAAATGTTTATACAATAAATGAACCCGGTAGATGGCGCTGGAGTCAAGATATTTACCAAAATGTGTATTTACGGTCCGATTTAGCTCATATTCGGAATGTACGTTGGTTACTTAGAGAGAAATGTCTATAGAAAAAATGAACCCGGTAGGTGTCGCTGGAGTCAAGATATTTACCAAAATGTGTATTTACGGTCCGATTTAGCTCATATTCGGAATGTACGTTGGTTACTTAGAGAGAAATGTCTATAGAAAAAATGAACCCGGTAGGTGGCGCTGTAGTCAAGATATTTACCAAAATGTGTATTTACGGTCCGATTTAGCTCATATTCGGAATGTACGTTGGTTACGTAGAGAGAAATGTTTATACACAAAATAAACTCAGAAGGTGGCGCTGTAGTCAAGATATTTACCAAAATGTGTATTTACGGTCCGATTTAGCTCATATTCGGAATGTACGTTGGTTACGTAGAGAGAAATGTTTATACAATAAATGAACCCGGTAGGTGGCGCTGGAGTCAAGATATTTACCAAAATGTGTATTTACGGTCCGATTTAGCTCATATTCGGAATGTACGTTGGTTACGTAGAGAGAAATGTTTATACACAAAAATAAACTCGGTAGGTGGCGCTGTAGTCAAGATATTTATCAAAATGTGTATTTACGGTCCGATTTAGCTCATATTCGGAATGTACGTTGGTTACGTAGAGAGAAATGTTTATACACAAAATAAACCCGGTAGGTGGCGCTGTAGTCAAGATATTTACCAAAATGTGTATTTACGGTCCGATTTAGCTCATATTCGGAATGTATGTTGGTTACTTAGAGAGAAATGTCTATACAAAAAATAAACCCGGTAGGTGGCGCTGTAGTCAAGATATTTATCAAAATGTGTATTTACGGTCCGATTTAGCTCATATTCGGAATGTACGTTGGTTACTTAGAGAGAAATCTCTATACAAAAACTGAAACCAAGTGGCGCTGTAGTCAAGATATTTACCAAAATGTGTATTTACGGTCCGATTTAGCTCATATTCGGAATGTACGTTGGTTACGTAGAGAGAAATGTTTATACACAAAAATAAACTCGGTAGGTGGCGCTGTAGTCAAGATATTTACCAAAATGTGTATTTACGGTCCGATTTAGCTCATATTCGGAATGTAAGTTGGTTACGTAGAGAGAAATGTTTATACACAAAATAAACCCGGTAGGTGGCGCTGTAGTCAAGATATTTACCAAAATGTGTATTTACGGTCCGATTTAGTTCATATTCGGAATGTACGTTGGTTACTTAGAGAGAAATGTCTATACAAAAAATAAACCCGGTAGGTGGCGCTGTAGTCAAGATATTTATCAAAATGTGTATTTACGGTCCGATTTAGCTCATATTCGGAATGTACGTTGGTTACTTAGAGAGAAATCTCTATACAAAAACTGAACCCAGGTGGCGCTGTAGTCAAGATATTTACCAAAATGTGTATTTACGGTCCGATTTAGCTCATATTCGGAATGTACGTTGGTTACGTAGAGAGAAATGTTTATACAAAAAATGAACCCGGTAGATGGCGCTGTAGTCAAGATATTTACCAAAATGTGTATTTACGGTCCGATTTAGCTCATATTCGGAATGTACGTTGGTTACGTAGAGAGAAATGTTTATACACAAAATAAACTCGGAAGGTGGCGCTGTAGTCAAGATATTTACCAAAATGTGTAATTACGGTCCGATTTAGCTCATATTCGGAATGTACGTTGGTTACGTAGAGAGAAATGTTTATACAATAAATGAACCCGGTAGGTGGCGCTGGAGTCAAGATATTTACCAAAATGTGTATTTACGGTCCGATTTAGCTCATATTCGGAATGTACGTTGGTTACTTAGAGAGAAATGTCTATAGAAAAAATGAACCCGGTAGGTGTCGCTGGAGTCAAGATATTTACCAAAATGTGTATTTACGGTCCGATTTAGCTCATATTCGGAATGTACGTTGGTTACGTAGAGAGAAATGTTTATACAATAAATGAACCCGGTAGGTGGCGCTGGAGTCAAGATATTTACCAAAATGTGTATTTACGGTCCGAATTAGCTCATATTCGGAATGTACGTTGGTTACGTAGAGAGAAATGTTTATACACAAAAATAAACTCGGTAGGTGGCGCTGTAGTCAAGATATTTACCAAAATGTGTATTTACGGTCCGATTTAGCTCATATTCGGAATGTACGTTGGTTACGTAGAGAGAAATGTTTATACACAAAATAAACCCGGTAGGTGGCGCTGTAGTCAAGATATTTACCAAAATGTGTATTTACGATCCGATTTAGCTCATATTCGGAATGTACGTTGGTTACTTAGAGAGAAATGTCTATACAAAAAATAAACCCGGTAGGTGGCGCTGGAGTCAAGATATTTACCAAAATGTGTATTTACTGTCCGATTTAGCTAATATTCTGAATGTACGTTGGTTACGTAGAGAGAAATGTTTAAACAATAAATGAACCCGGTAGGTGGCGCTGGAGTCAAGATATTTACCAAAATGTGTATTTACGGTCCGATTTAGCTCATATTCGGAATGTACGTTGGTTACTTAGAGAGAAATGTCTATAGAAAAAATGAACCCGGTAGGTGGCGCTGGAGTCAAAATATTTACCAAAATGTGTATTTACGGTCCGATTTAGCTCATATTCGGAATGTACGTTTGTTACTTAGAGAGAAATCTCTATACAAAAAATGAACCCGGTAGGTGGAGCTGGAGTCAAGATATTTACCAAAATGTGTATTTACGGTCCGATTTAGCTCATATTCGGAATGTACGTTGGTTACGTAGAGAGAAATGTTTATACACAAAATAAACCAGGTAGGTGGCGCTGTAGTCAAGATATTTACCAAAATGTGTATTTACGGTCCAATTTAGCTCATATTCGGAATGTACGTTGGGTACTTAGAGAGAAATCTCTATACAAAAACTGAACCCCGTAGGTGGAGCTGGAGTCAAGATATTTACCAAAATGTGTATTTACGGTCCGATTTAGCTCATATTCGGAATGTACGTTGGTTACGTAGAGAGAAATGTTTATACACAAAATAAACCAGGTAGGTGGCGCTGTAGTCAAGATATTTACCAAAATGTGTATTTACGGTCCGATTTCGCTCATATTCGGAATGTACGTTTGTTACTTAGAGAGAAATCTCTATACAAAAAATGAACCCGGTAGGTGGAGCTGGAGTCAACATATTTACCAAAATGTGTATTTACGGTCCGATTTAGCTCATATTCGGAATGTACGTTGGTTACGTAGAGAGAAATGTTTATACACAAAATAAACCAGGTAGGTGGCGCTGTAGTCAAGATATTTACCAAAATGTGTATTTACGGTCCGATTTAGCTCATATTCGGAATGTACATTGTTTAATTACTCTATACAAAAAATGAACCCGGTAGGAGTCGCTGTAGTCAAGATATTTACCAAAATGTGTATTTACGGTCCGATTTAGCTCATATTCGGAATGTACGTTGGTTACGTAGAGAGAAATGTATATACACAAAATAAACCCGGTAGGTGGCGCTGTAGTCAAGATATTTATTAAAATGTGTATTTACGGTCCGATTTAGCTCATATTCGGAATGTACGTTGGTTACGTATAGAGAAATGTTTATACAATAAATGAACCCGGTAGGTGGCGCTGGAGTCAAGATATTTACCAAAATGTGTATTTACGGTCCGATTTGGCTCATATTCGGAATGTACGTTGTTTAATTACTCTATACAAAAAATGAACCCGGTAGGAGTCGCTGTAGTCAAGATATTTACCAAAATGTGTATTTACGGTCCGATTTAGCTCATATTCGGAATGTACGTTGGTTACGTATAGAGAAATGTTTATACAATAAATGAACCCGGTAGGTGGCGCTGGAGTCAAGATATTTACCAAAATGTGTATTTACGGTCCGATTTGGCTCATATTCGGAATGTACGTTGTTTAATTACTCTATACAAAAAATGAACCCGGTAGGAGTCGCTGTAGTCAAGATATTTATTAAAATGTGTATTTACGGTCCGATTTAGCTCATATTCGGAATGTACGTTGGTTACGTAGAGAGAAATGTTTATACAATAAATGAACCCGGTAGGTGGCGCTGTAGTCAAGATATTTACCAAAATGTGTATTTACGGTCCAATTTAGCTCATATTCGGAATGTACGTTGGTTACTTAGAGAGAAATCTCTATACAAAAACTGAACCCCGTAGGTGGAGCTGGAGTCAAGATATTTACCAAAATGTGTATTTACGGTCCGATTTAGCTCATATTCGGAATGTACGTTGGTTACGTAGAGAGAAATGTTTATACACAAAATAAACCAGGTAGGTGGCGCTGTAGTCAAGATATTTACCAAAATGTGTATTTACGGTCCGATTTAGCTCATATTCGGAATGTACGTTGGTTACTTAGAGAGAAATGTGTATAGAAAAAATGAACCCGGTAGGTGGCGCTGGAGTCAAGATATTTACCAAAATGTGTATTTACGGTCCGATTTGGCTCATATTCGGAATGTACGTTGTTTAATTACTCTATACAAAAAATGAACCCGGTAGGAGTCGCTGTAGTCAAGATATTTATTAAAATGTGTATTTACGGTCCGATTTAGCTCATATTCGGAATGTACGTTGGTTACGTAGAGAGAAATGTTTATACAATAAATGAACCCGGTAGGTGGCGCTGTAGTCAAGATATTTACCAAAATGTGTATTTACGGTCCAATTTAGCTCATATTCGGAATGTACGTTGGTTACTTAGAGAGAAATCTCTATACAAAAACTGAACCCCGTAGGTGGAGCTGGAGTCAAGATATTTACCAAAATGTGTATTTACGGTCCGATTTAGCTCATATTCGGAATGTACGTTGGTTACGTAGAGAGAAATGTTTATACACAAAATAAACCAGGTAGGTGGCGCTGTAGTCAAGATATTTACCAAAATGTGTATTTACGGTCCGATTTAGCTCATATTCGGAATGTACGTTGGTTACGTAGAGAGAAATGTTTATACAATAAATGAACCCGGTAGGTGGCGCTGTAGTCAAGATATTTACCAAAATGTGTATTTACGGTCCAATTTAGCTCATATTCGGAATGTACGTTGGTTACTTAGAGAGAAATCTCTATACAAAAACTGAACCCCGTAGGTGGAGCTGGAGTCAAGATATTTACCAAAATGTGTATTTACGGTCCGATTTAGCTCATATTCGGAATGTACGTTGGTTACGTAGAGAGAAATGTTTATACACAAAATAAACCAGGTAGGTGGCGCTGTAGTCAAGATATTTACCAAAATGTGTATTTACGGTCCGATTTAGCTCATATTCGGAATGTACGTTGGTTACTTAGAGAGAAATGTGTATAGAAAAAATGAACCCGGTAGGTGGAGCTGGAGTCAACATATTTACCAAAATGTGTATTTACGGTCCGATTTAGCTCATATTCGG
This sequence comes from Agriotes lineatus, assembly GCA_940337035.1. Lineage (NCBI taxonomy): Eukaryota > Metazoa > Arthropoda > Insecta > Coleoptera > Elateridae > Agriotes > Agriotes lineatus. Next base: position 20,020 of record CALNHX010003756.1, on the reverse strand, counting down.
AATGTACGTTGGTTACGTAGAGAGAAATGTTTATACACAAAATAAACCAGGTAGGTGGCGCTGTAGTCAAGATATTTACCAAAATGTGTATTTACGGTCCGATTTAGCTCATATTCGGAATGTACGTTGTTTAATTACTCTATACAAAAAATGAACCCGGTAGGAGTCGCTGTAGTCAAGATATTTACCAAAATGTGTATTTACGGTCCGATTTAGCTCATATTCGGAATGTACGTTGGTTACGTAGAGAGAAATGTATATACACAAAATAAACCTGGTAGGTGGCGCTGTAGTCAAGATATTTATTAAAATGTGTATTTACGGTCCGATTTAGCTCATATTCGGAATGTACGTTGGTTACGTATAGAGAAATGTTTATACAATAAATGAACCCGGTAGGTGGCGCTGGAGTCAAGATATTTACCAAAATGTGTATTTACGGTCCGATTTGGCTCATATTCGGAATGTACGTTGTTTAATTACTCTATACAAAAAATGAACCCGGTAGGAGTCGCTGTAGTCAAGATATTTACCAAAATGTGTATTTACGGTCTGATTTAGCTCATATTCGGAATGTACGTTGGTTACGTATAGAGAAATGTTTATACAATAAATGAACCCGGTAGGTGGCGCTGGAGTCAAGATATTTACCAAAATGTGTATTTACGGTCCGATTTGGCTCATATTCGGAATGTACGTTGTTTAATTACTCTATACAAAAAATGAACCCGGTAGGAGTCGCTGTAGTCAAGATATTTATTAAAATGTGTATTTACGGTCCGATTTAGCTCATATTCGGAATGTACGTTGGTTACGTAGAGAGAAATGTTTATACAATAAATGAACCCGGTAGGTGGCGCTGTAGTCAAGATATTTACCAAAATGTGTATTTACGGTCCAATTTAGCTCATATTCGGAATGTACGTTGGTTACGTAGAGAGAAATGTTTATACACAAAATAAACCAGGTAGGTGGCGCTGTAGTCAAGATATTTACCAAAATGTGTATTTACGGTCCGATTTAGCTCATATTCGGAATGTACGTTTGTTACTTAGAGAGAAATCTCTATACAAAAAATGAACCCGGTAGGTGGAGCTGGAGTCAAGATATTTACCAAAATGTGTATTTACGGTCCGATTTAGCTCATATTCGGAATGTACGTTGGTTACGTAGAGAGAAATGTTTATACACAAAATAAACCAGGTAGGTGGCGCTGTAGTCAAGATATTTACCAAAATGTGTATTTACGGTCCGATTTAGCTCATATTCGGAATGTACGTTGTTTAATTACTCTATACAAAAAATGAACCCGGTAGGAGTCGCTGTAGTCAAGATATTTACCAAAATGAGTATTTACGGTCCGATTTAGCTCATATTCGGAATGTACGTTGGTTACGTAGAGAGAAATGTATATACACAAAATAAACCCGGTAGGTGGCGCTGTAGTCAAGATATTTATTAAAATGTGTATTTACGGTCCGATTTAGCTCATATTCGGAATGTACGTTGGTTACGTATAGAGAAATGTTTATACAATAAATGAACCCGGTAGGTGGCGCTGGAGTCAAGATATTTACCAAAATGTGTATTTACGGTCCGATTTGGCTCATATTCGGAATGTACGTTGTTTAATTACTCTATACAAAAAATGAACCCGGTAGGAGTCGCTGTAGTCAAGATATTTACCAAAATGTGTATTTACGGTCCGATTTAGCTCATATTCGGAATGTACGTTGGTTACGTAGAGAGAAATGTTTATACACAAAATAAACCCGGTAGGTGGCGCTGTAGTCAAGATATTTATTAAAATGTGTATTTACGGTCCGATTTAGCTCATATTCGGAATGTACGTTGGTTACGTAGAGATAAATGTTTATACAATAAATGAACCCGGTAGGTGGCGCTGGAGTCAAGATATTTACCAAAATGTGTATTTACTGTCTGATTTAGCTCATATTCGGAATGTACGTTGGTTACGTAGAGAGAAATGTTTATACAATAAATGAACCCGGTAGGTGGCGCTGGAGTCAAGATATTTACCAAAATGTGTATTTACGGTCCGATTTAGCTCATATTCGGAATGTACGTTGGTTACGTAGAGAGAAATGTTTATACAATAAATGAACCCGGTAGGTGGCGCTGGAGTCAAGATATTTACCAAAATGTGTATTTACGGTCCGATTTAGCTCATATTCGGAAAGTACGTTGGTTACGTAGAGAGAAATGTTTATACAATAAATGAACCCGGTAGGTGGCGCTGGAGTCAAGATATTTACCAAAATGTGTATTTACGGTCCGATTTAGCTCATATTCGGAATGTACGTTGGTTACGTAGAGAGAAATGTTTATACAATAAATGAACCCGGTAGGTGGCGCTGGAGTCAAGATATTTACCAAAATGTGTATTTACTGTCCGATTTAGCTCATATTCGGAATGTACGTTGGTTACGTAGAGAGAAATGTTTATACAATAAATGAACCCGGTAGGTGGCGCTGGAGTCAATATATTTACCAAAATGTGTATTTACGGCCCGATTTAGCTGATATTCGGAATGTACGTTGGTTACGTAGAGAGAAATGTTTATACAATAAATGAACCCGGTACCAAAATGTGTATTTACTGTCCGATTTAGCTCATATTCTGAATGTACGTTGGTTACGTAGAGAGAAATGTTTATACAATAAATGAACCCGGTAGGTGGCGCTGGAGTCAAGATATTTACCAAAATGTGTATTTAAGGTTCGATTTAGCTCATATTCGGAATGTACGTTGGTTACGTAGAGAGAAATGTTTATTCACAAAATAAACCCGGTAGGTGGCGCTGTAGTTAAGATATTTAGCTCATATTCGGAATGTACGTTGGTTACGTAGAGAGAAATGTTTATACACAAAATAAACTCGGTAGGTGGCGCTGTAGTCAAGATATTTACCAAAATGTGTATTTACGGTCCGATTTAGCTCATATTCGGAATGTACGTTGGTTACGTAGAGAGAAATGTTTATACAAAAAATTAACCCGGTAGGTGGCGCTGTAGGCAAGATATTTACCAAAATGTGTATTTACGGTCCGATTTAGCTCATATTCGGAATGTACGTTGGGTACGTATAGAGAAATGTTTATACAATAAATGAACCCGTTAGGTGGCGCTGGAGTCAAGATATTTACCAAAATGTGTATTTACGGTCCGATTTAGCTCATATTCGGAATGTACGTTGTTTACTTAGAGAGAAATCTCTATACAAAAAATGAACCCGGTAGGTGTCGCTGTAGTCAAGATATTTACCAAAATGTGTATTTACGGTCCGATTTAGCTCATATTCGGAATGTACGTTGGTTACGTAGAGAGAAATGTTTATACACAAAATAAACCCGGTAGGTGGCGCTGTAGTCAAGATATTTATTAAAATGTGTATTTACGGTCCGATTTAGCTCATATTCGGAATGTACGTTGGTTACGTAGAGAGAAATGTTTATACAACAAATGAACCCGGTAGGTGGCGCTGGAGTCAAGATATTTACCAAAATGTGTATTTACGGTCCGATTTAGCTCATATTCGGAATGTACGTTGGTTACTTAGAGAGAAATCTCTATACAAAAAATGAACCCGGTAGGTGGCGCTGGAGTCAAGATATTTACCAAAATGTGTATTTACGGTCCGATTTAGCTCATATTCGGAATGTACGTTGGTTACGTAGAGAGAAATGTTTATACAATAAATGAACCCGGTAGGTGGCGCTGTAGTCAAGATATTTACCAAAATGTGTATTTACGGTCCGATTTAGCTCATATTCGGAATGTACGTTGGTTACGTAGAGAGAAATGTTTATACAATAAATGAACCCGGTAGGTGGCGCTTCAAGATATTTACCAAAATGTGTATTTACGGTCCGATTTAGCTCATATTCGGAATGTACGTTGGTTACGTAGTGAGAAATGTTTATACACAAAATAAACTCGGTAGGTGGCGCTTAGTCAAGATATTTATCAAAATGTGTATTTACGGTCCGATTTAGCTCATATTCGGAATGTACGTTGGTTACGTAGAGAGAAATGTTTAAACAATAAATGAACCCGGTAGGTGGCGCTGGAGTCAAGATATTTACCAAAATGTGTATTTACGGTCCGATTTAGCTCATATTCGGAATGTACGTTGGTTACGTAGAGAGAAATGTTTATACAATAAATGAACCCGGTAGGTGGCGCTGGAGTCAAGATATTTACCAAAATGTGTATTTACGGTCCGATTTAGCTCATATTCGGAATGTACGTTGGTTACTTAGAGAGAAATGTGTATAGAAAAAATGAACCCGGTAGGTGGCGCTGGAGTCAAAATATTTACCAAAATGTGTATTTACGGTCCGATTTAGCTCATATGCGGAATGTACGTTGGTTACGTAGAGAGAAATGTTTATACAATAAATGAACCCGGTAGGTGGCGCTGGAGTCAAGATATTTACCAAAATGTGTATTTACGGTCCGATTTAGCTCATATTCGGTATGTACGTTGGTTACTTAGAGAAAAATCTCTATACAAAAAATGAACCCGGTAGGTGGCGCTGTAGTCAAGATATTTAATAAAATGTGTATTTACATTCCGATTTAGCTCATATTCGGAATGTACGTTGGTTACGTAGAGAGAAATGTTTATACACAAAATAAACCCGGTAGGTGGCGCTGTAGTCAAGATATTTACCAAAATGTGTATTTACGGTCCGATTTAGCTCATATTCGGAATGTACGTTGGTTACTTAGAGAGAAATGTCTATACAAAAAATGAACCCGGTAGGTGGCGCTGTAGTCAAGATATTTATCAAAATGTGTATTTACGGTCCGATTTAGCTCATATTCGGAATGTAAGTTGGTTACGTAGAGAGAAATGTTTATACACAAAATAAACCCGGTAGGTGGCGCTGTAGTCAAGATATTTACCAAAATGTGCATTTACGGTCCGATTTAGCTCATATTCGGAATGTACGTTGGTTACGTAGAGAGAAATGTTTAAACAATAAATGAACCCGGTAGGCGGCGCTGGAGTCAAGATATTTACCAAAATGTGTATTTACGGTCCGATTTAGCGCATATTCGGAATGTACGTTGGTTACTTAGAGAGAAATGTCTATAGAAAAAATGAACCCGGTAGGTGGCGCTGGAGTCAAAATATTTACCAAAATGTGTATTTACGGTCCGATTTAGCTCATATTCGGAATGTACGTTGGTTACTTAGAGAGAAATCTCTATACAAAAAATGAACCCGGTAGGTGGAGCTGGAGTCAAGATATTTACAAAAATGTGTATTTTCCGGCTTTCCCTTTGGATTTTTCCGAATTTTTCTTTTTTGTTAAACCATCTCGGGAGTAAGACGAACACAACAACGAAAAACGCATCCAAATCGGTCAAGTCGTTCTCGAGTTTAATTTTCCGGCTTTCCCTTTGGATTTTTCGGAATTTTTCTTTTTTGTTAAACCATCTCGGGAGTAAGACGAACACAACAACGAAAAAAGCATCCAAATCGGTCAAGTCGTTCTCGAGTTTAATTTTCCGGCTTTCCCTTTGGATTTTTCCGAATTTTTCTTTTTTGTTAAACCATCTCGGGAGTAAGACGAACACAACAACGAAAAAAGCATCCAAATCGGTCAAGTCGTTTTCGAGTTTAATTTTCCGGCTTTCCCTTTGGATTTTTCCGAATTTTTCTTTTTTGTTAAACCATCTCGGGAGTAAGACGAACACAACAACGAAAAAAGCATCCAAATCGGTCAAGTCGTTCTCGAGTTTAATTTTCCGGCTTTCCCTTTGGATTTTTCCGAATTTTTCTTTTTTGTTAAACCATCTCGGGAGTAAGACGAACACAACAACGAAAAAAGCATCCAAATCGGTCAAGTCGTTCTCGAGTTTAATTTTCCGGCTTTCCCTTTGGATTTTTCCGAATTTTTCTTTTTTGTTAAACCATCTCGGGAGTAAGACGAACACAACAACGAAAAAAGCATCCAAATCGGTCAAGTCGTTCTCGAGTTTAATTTTCCGGCTTTCCCTTTGGATTTTTCCGAATTTTCTTTCTTGCTAAACCACTTCGGGAGTAAGACGAACACAACAACGAAAAAAGCATCCAAATCGGTCAAGTCGTTCTCGAGTTTAATTTTCCGGCTTTCCCTTTGAATTTTTCCGAATTTTTCTTTTTTGTTAAACCATCTCGGGAGTAAGACGAACACAACAACGAAAAAAGCATCCAAATCAGTCAAGTCGTTCTCGAGTTTAATTTTCCGGCTTTCCCTTTGGATTTTTCCGAATTTTCTTTCTTGCTAAACCACTTCGGAAGTAAGACGAACACAACAACAAAAAAATCATCCAAATCGGTCAAGTCGTTCTCGAGTTTAATTTTCCGGCTTTCCCTTTGGATTTTTCCGGTTCTCGAGTTTAATTTTTCGGCTTTCCCTTTGGATTTTTCCGAATTTTTCTTTTTTGTTAAACCATCTCGGGAGTAAGACGAACACAACAACGAAAAAAGCATCCAAATCGGTCAAGTCGTTCTCGAGTTTAATTTTCCGGCTTTCCCTTTGGATTTTTCCGAATTTTCTTTCTTGCTAAACCACTTCGGGAGTAAGACGAACACAACAACAAAAAAATCATCCATTCGGTCAAGTCGTTCTCGAGTTTAATTTTCCGGCTTTCCCTTTGGATTTTTCCGAATTTTTCTTTTTTGTTAAACCATCTCGGGAGTAAGACGAACACAACAACGAAAAAAGCATCCAAATCGGTCAAGTCGTTCTCGAGTTTAATTTTCCGGCTTTCCCTTTGGATTTTTCCGAATTTTTCTTTTTTGTTAAACCATCTCGGGAGTAAGACGAACACAACAACGAAAAAAGCATCCAAATCGGTCAAGTCGTTCTCGAGTTTAATTTTCCGGCTTTCCCTTTGGATTTTTCCGAATTTTCTTTCTTTCTAAACCACTTCGGGAGTAAGACGAACACAACAACGAAAAAAGCATCCAAATCGGTCAAGTCGTTCTCGAGTTTAATTTTCCGGCTTTCCCTTTGAATTTTTCCGAATTTTTCTTTTTTGTTAAACCATCTCGGGAGTAAGACGAACACAACAACGAAAAAAGCATCCAAATCAGTCAAGTCGTTCTCGAGTTTAATTTTCCGGCTTTCCCTTTGGATTTTTCCGAATTTTTCTTTTTTGTTAAACCATCTCGGGAGTAAGACGAACACAACAACGAAAAAAGCATCCAAATCGGTCAAGTCGTTCTCGAGTTTAATTTTCCGGCTTTCCCTTTGAATTTTTCCGAATTTTTCTTTTTTGTTAAACCATCTCGGGAGTAAGACGAACACAACAACGAAAAAAGCATCCAAATCAGTCAAGTCGTTCTCGAGTTTAATTTTCCGGCTTTCCCTTTGGATTTTTCCGAATTTTTCTTTTTTGTTAAACCATCTCGGGAGTAAGACGAACACAACAACGAAAAAAGCATCCAAATCGGTCAAGTCGTTCTCGAGTTTAATTTTCCGGCTTTCCCTTTGGATTTTTCCGAATTTTTCTTTTTTGTTAAACCATCTCGGGAGTAAGACGAACACAACAACGAAAAAAGCATCCAAATCGGTCAAGTCGTTCTCGAGTTTAATTTTCCGGCTTTCCCTTTGGATTTTTCCGAATTTTTCTTTTTTGTTAAACCATCTCGGGAGTAAGACGAACACAACAACGAAAAAAGCATCCAAATCGGTCAAGTCGTTCTCGAGTTTAATTTTCCGGCTTTCCCTTTGGATTTTTCCGAATTTTCTTTCTTGCTAAACCACTTCGGGAGTAAGACGAACACAACAACGAAAAAAGCATCCAAATCGGTCAAGTCGTTCTCGAGTTTAATTTTCCGGCTTTCCCTTTGAATTTTTCCGAATTTTTCTTTTTTGTTAAACCATCTCGGGAGTAAGACGAACACAACAACGAAAAAAGCATCCAAATCAGTCAAGTCGTTCTCGAGTTTAATTTTCCGGCTTTCCCTTTGGATTTTTCCGAATTTTCTTTCTTGCTAAACCACTTCGGAAGTAAGACGAACACAACAACAAAAAAATCATCCAAATCGGTCAAGTCGTTCTCGAGTTTAATTTTCCGGCTTTCCCTTTGGATTTTTCCGGTTCTCGAGTTTAATTTTCCGGCTTTCCCTTTGGATTTTTCCGAATTTTTCTTTTTTGTTAAACCATCTCGGGAGTAAGACGAACACAACAACGAAAAAAGCATCCAAATCGGTCAAGTCGTTCTCGAGTTTAATTTTCCGGCTTTCCCTTTGGATTTTTCCGAATTTTCTTTCTTGCTAAACCACTTCGGGAGTAAGACGAACACAACAACAAAAAAATCATCCAAATCGGTCAAGTCGTTCTCGAGTTTAATTTTCCGGCTTTCCCTTTGGATTTTTCCGAATTTTTCTTTTTTGTTAAACCATCTCGGGAGTAAGACGAACACAACAACGAAAAAAGCATCCAAATCGGTCAAGTCGTTCTCGAGTTTAATTTTCCGGCTTTCCCTTTGGATTTTTCCGAATTTTTCTTTTTTGTTAAACCATCTCGGGAGTAAGACGAACACAACAACGAAAAAAGCATCCAAATCGGTCAAGTCGTTCTCGAGTTTAATTTTCCGGCTTTCCCTTTGGATTTTTCCGAATTTTCTTTCTTGCTAAACCACTTCGGGAGTAAGACGAACACAACAACAAAAAAATCATCCAAATCGGTCAAGTCGTTCTCGAGTTTAATTTTCCGGCTTTCCCTTTGGATTTTTCCGAATTTTTCTTTTTTGTTAAACCATCTCGGGAGTAAGACGAACACAACAACGAAAAAAGCATCCAAATCGGTCAAGTCGTTCTCGAGTTTAATTTTCCGGCTTTCCCTTTGAATTTTTCCGAATTTTTCTTTTTTGTTAAACCATCTCGGGAGTAAGACAAACACAACAACGAAAAAATCATCCAAATCAGTCAAGTCGTTCTCGAGTTTAATTTTCCGGCTTTCCCTTTGGATTTTTCCGAATTTTCTTTCTTGCTAAACCACTTCGGAAGTAAGACGAACACAACAACAAAAAAATCATCCAAATCGGTCAAGTCGTTCTCGAGTTTAATTTTCCGGCTTTCCCTTTGGATTTTTCCGAATTTTTCTTTTTTGTTAAACCATCTCGGGAGTAAGACGAACACAACAACGAAAAACGCATCCAAATCGGTCAAGTCGTTCTCGAGTTTAATTTTCCGGCTTTCCCTTTGGATTTTTCCGAATTTTTCTTTTTTGTTAAACCATCTCGGGAGTAAGACGAACACAACAACGAAAAAAGCATCCAAATCGGTCAAGTCGTTCTCGAGTTTAATTTTCCGGCTTTCCCTTTGGATTTTTCCGAATTTTTCTTTTTTGTTAAACCATCTCGGGAGTAAGACGAACACAACAACGAAAAAAGCATCCAAATCGGTCAAGTCGTTTTCGAGTTTAATTTTCCGGCTTTCCCTTTGGATTTTTCCGAATTTTTCTTTTTTGTTAAACCATCTCGGGAGTAAGACGAACACAACAACGAAAAAAGCATCCAAATCGGTCAAGTCGTTCTCGAGTTTAATTTTCCGGCTTTCCCTTTGGATTTTTCCGAATTTTTCTTTTTTGTTAAACCATCTCGGGAGTAAGACGAACACAACAACGAAAAAAGCATCCAAATCGGTCAAGTCGTTCTCGAGTTTAATTTTCCGGCTTTCCCTTTGGATTTTTCCGAATTTTTCTTTTTTGTTAAACCATCTCGGGAGTAAGACGAACACAACAACGAAAAAAGCATCCAAATCGGTCAAGTCGTTCTCGAGTTTAATTTTCCGGCTTTCCCTTTGGATTTTTCCGAATTTTCTTTCTTGCTAAACCACTTCGGGAGTAAGACGAACACAACAACGAAAAAAGCATCCAAATCGGTCAAGTCGTTCGCGAGTTTAATTTTCCGGCTTTCCCTTTGAATTTTTCCGAATTTTTCTTTTTTGTTAAACCATCTCGGGAGTAAGACGAACACAACAACGAAAAAAGCATCCAAATCAGTCAAGTCGTTCTCGAGTTTAATTTTCCGGCTTTCCCTTTGGATTTTTCCGAATTTTCTTTCTTGCTAAACCACTTCGGAAGTAAGACGAACACAACAACAAAAAAATCATCCAAATCGGTCAAGTCGTTCTCGAGTTTAATTTTCCGGCTTTCCCTTTGGATTTTTCCGGTTCTCGAGTTTAATTTTTCGGCTTTCCCTTTGGATTTTTCCGAATTTTTCTTTTTTGTTAAACCATCTCGGGAGTAAGACGAACACAACAACGAAAAAAGCATCCAAATCGGTCAAGTCGTTCTCGAGTTTAATTTTCCGGCTTTCTCTTTGGATTTTTCCGAATTTTCTTTCTTGCTAAACCACTTCGGGAGTAAGACGAACACAACAACAAAAAAATCATCCATTCGGTCAAGTCGTTCTCGAGTTTAATTTTCCGGCTTTCCCTTTGGATTTTTCCGAATTTTTCTTTTTTGTTAAACCATCTCGGGAGTAAGACGAACACAACAACGAAAAAAGCATCCAAATCGGTCAAGTCGTTCTCGAGTTTAATTTTCCGGCTTTCCCTTTGGATTTTTCCGAATTTTTCTTTTTTGTTAAACCATCTCGGGAGTAAGACGAACACAACAACGAAAAAAGCATCCAAATCGGTCAAGTCGTTCTCGAGTTTAATTTTCCGGCTTTCCCTTTGGATTTTTCCGAATTTTCTTTCTTGCTAAACCACTTCGGGAGTAAGACGAACACAACAACGAAAAAAGCATCCAAATCGGTCAAGTCGTTCTCGAGTTTAATTTTCCGGCTTTCCCTTTGAATTTTTCCGAATTTTTCTTTTTTGTTAAACCATCTCGGGAGTAAGACGAACACAACAACGAAAAAAGCATCCAAATCAGTCAAGTCGTTCTCGAGTTTAATTTTCCGGCTTTCCCTTTGGATTTTTCCGAATTTTTCTTTTTTGTTAAACCATCTCGGGAGTAAGACGAACACAACAACGAAAAAAGCATCCAAATCGGTCAAGTCGTTCTCGAGTTTAATTTTCCGGCTTTCCCTTTGAATTTTTCCGAATTTTTCTTTTTTGTTAAACCATCTCGGGAGTAAGACGAACACAACAACGAAAAAAGCATCCAAATCAGTCAAGTCGTTCTCGAGTTTAATTTTCCGGCTTTCCCTTTGGATTTTTCCGAATTTTTCTTTTTTGTTAAACCATCTCGGGAGTAAGACGAACACAACAACGAAAAAAGCATCCAAATCGGTCAAGTCGTTCTCGAGTTTAATTTTCCGGCTTTCCCTTTGGATTTTTCCGAATTTTTCTTTTTTGTTAAACCATCTCGGGAGTAAGACGAACACAACAACGAAAAAAGCATCCAAATCGGTCAAGTCGTTCTCGAGTTTAATTTTCCGGCTTTCCCTTTGGATTTTTCCGAATTTTTCTTTTTTGTTAAACCATCTCGGGAGTAAGACGAACACAACAACGAAAAAAGCATCCAAATCGGTCAAGTCGTTCTCGAGTTTAATTTTCCGGCTTTCCCTTTGGATTTTTCCGAATTTTCTTTCTTGCTAAACCACTTCGGGAGTAAGACGAACACAACAACGAAAAAAGCATCCAAATCGGTCAAGTCGTTCTCGAGTTTAATTTTCCGGCTTTCCCTTTGAATTTTTCCGAATTTTTCTTTTTTGTTAAACCATCTCGGGAGTAAGACGAACACAACAACGAAAAAAGCATCCAAATCAGTCAAGTCGTTCTCGAGTTTAATTTTCCGGCTTTCCCTTTGGATTTTTCCGAATTTTCTTTCTTGCTAAACCACTTCGGAAGTAAGACGAACACAACAACAAAAAAATCATCCAAATCGGTCAAGTCGTTCTCGAGTTTAATTTTCCGGCTTTCCCTTTGGATTTTTCCGGTTCTCGAGTTTAATTTTCCGGCTTTCCCTTTGGATTTTTCCGAATTTTTCTTTTTTGTTAAACCATCTCGGGAGTAAGACGAACACAACAACGAAAAAAGCATCCAAATCGGTCAAGTCGTTCTCGAGTTTAATTTTCCGGCTTTCCCTTTGGATTTTTCCGAATTTTCTTTCTTGCTAAACCACTTCGGGAGTAAGACGAACACAACAACAAAAAAATCATCCAAATCGGTCAAGTCGTTCTCGAGTTTAATTTTCCGGCTTTCCCTTTGGATTTTTCCGAATTTTTCTTTTTTGTTAAACCATCTCGGGAGTAAGACGAACACAACAACGAAAAAAGCATCCAAATCGGTCAAGTCGTTCTCGAGTTTAATTTTCCGGCTTTCCCTTTGGATTTTTCCGAATTTTTCTTTTTTGTTAAACCATCTCGGGAGTAAGACGAACACAACAACGAAAAAAGCATCCAAATCGGTCAAGTCGTTCTCGAGTTTAATTTTCCGGCTTTCCCTTTGGATTTTTCCGAATTTTCTTTCTTGCTAAACCACTTCGGGAGTAAGACGAACACAACAACAAAAAAATCATCCAAATCGGTCAAGTCGTTCTCGAGTTTAATTTTCCGGCTTTCCCTTTGGATTTTTCCGAATTTTTCTTTTTTGTTAAACCATCTCGGGAGTAAGACGAACACAACAACGAAAAAAGCATCCAAATCGGTCAAGTCGTTCTCGAGTTTAATTTTCCGGCTTTCCCTTTGAATTTTTCCGAATTTTTCTTTTTTGTTAAACCATCTCGGGAGTAAGACAAACACAACAACGAAAAAATCATCCAAATCAGTCAAGTCGTTCTCGAGTTTAATTTTCCGGCTTTCCCTTTGGATTTTTCCGAATTTTCTTTCTTGCTAAACCACTTCGGAAGTAAGACGAACACAACAACAAAAAAATCATCCAAATCGGTCAAGTCGTTCTCGAGTTTAATTTTCCGGCTTTCCCTTTGGATTTTTCCGAATTTTTCTTTTTTGTTAAACCATCTCGGGAGTAAGACGAACACAACAACGAAAAACGCATCCAAATCGGTCAAGTCGTTCTCGAGTTTAATTTTCCGGCTTTCCCTTTGGATTTTTCCGAATTTTTCTTTTTTGTTAAACCATCTCGGGAGTAAGACGAACACAACAACGAAAAAAGCATCCAAATCGGTCAAGTCGTTCTCGAGTTTAATTTTCCGGCTTTCCCTTTGGATTTTTCCGAATTTTTCTTTTTTGTTAAACCATCTCGGGAGTAAGACGAACACAACAACGAAAAAAGCATCCAAATCGGTCAAGTCGTTCTCGAGTTTAATTTTCCGGCTTTCCCTTTGGATTTTTCCGAATTTTTCTTTTTTGTTAAACCATCTCGGGAGTAAGACGAACACAACAACGAAAAAAGCATCCAAATCGGTCAAGTCGTTCTCGAGTTTAATTTTCCGGCTTTCCCTTTGGATTTTTCCGAATTTTTCTTTTTTGTTAAACCATCTCGGGAGTAAGACGAACACAACAACGAAAAAAGCATCCAAATCGGTCAAGTCGTTCTCGAGTTTAATTTTCCGGCTTTCCCTTTGGATTTTTCCGAATTTTTCTTTTTTGTTAAACCATCTCGGGAGTAAGGCGAACACAACAACGAAAAAAGCATCCAAATCGGTCAAGTCGTTCTCGAGTTTAATTTTCCGGCTTTCCCTTTGGATTTTTCCGAATTTTCTTTCTTGCTAAACCACTTCGGGAGTAAGACGAACACAACAACGAAAAAAGCATCCAAATCGGTCAAGTCGTTCTCGAGTTTAATTTTCCGGCTTTCCCTTTGAATTTTTCCGAATTTTTCTTTCTTGTTAAACCATGTCGGGAGTAAGACGAACACAACAACGAAAAAAGCATCCAAATCAGTCAAGTCGTTCTCGAGTTTAATTTTCCGGCTTTCCCTTTGGATTTTTCCGAACTTTCTTTCTTGCTAAACCACTTCGAAAGTAAGACGAACACAACAACAAAAAAATCATCCAAATCGGTCAAGTCGTTCTCGAGTTTAATTTTCCGGCTTTCCCTTTGGATTTTTCCGAATTTTTCTTTTTTGTTAAACCATCTCGGGAGTAAGACGAACACAACAACGAAAAAAGCATCCAAATCGGTCAAGTCGTTCTCGAGTTTAATTTTCCGGCTTTCCCTTTGGATTTTTCCGAATTTTCTTTCTTACTAAACCACTTCGGGAATAAGACGAACACAACAACAAAAAAATCATCCAAATCGGTCAAGTCGTTCTCGAGTTTAATTTTCCGGCTTTCCCTTTGGATTTTTCCGAATTTTTCTTTTTTGTTAAACCATCTCGGGAGTAAGACGAACACAACAACGAAAAAAGCATCCAAATCGGTCAAGTCGTTCTCGAGTTTAATTTTCCGGCTTTCCCTTTGAATTTTTCCGAATTTTTCTTTTTTGTTAAACCATGTCGGGAGTAAGACGAACACAACAACGAAAAAAGCATCCAAATCAGTCAAGTCGTTCTCGAGTTTAATTTTCCGGCTTTCCCTTTGGATTTTTCCGAATTTTTCTTTTTTGTTAAACCATCTCGGGAGTAAGACGAACACAACAACGAAAAAAGCATCCAAATCGGTCAAGTCGTTCTCGAGTTTAATTTTCCGGCTTTCCCTTTGGATTTTTCAGAATTTTTCTTTTTTGTTAAACCATCTCGGGAGTAAGACGAACACAACAACGAAAAAAGCATCCAAATCGGTCAAGTAGTTCTCGAGTTTAATTTTCCGGCTTTCCCTTTGGATTTTTCCGAATTTTCTTTCTTGCTAAACCACTTCGGAAGTAAGACGAACACAACAACAAAAAAATCATGCAAATCGGTCAAGTCGTTCTCGAGTTTAATTTTCCGGCTTTCCCTTTGGATTTTTCCGAATTTTTCTTTTTTTTAAACCATCTCGGGAGTAAGAAGAACACAACAACGAAAAAAGCATCCAAATCGGTCAAGTCGTTCTCGAGTTTAATTTTCCGGCTTTCCCTTTGGATTTTTCCGAATTTTTCTTTTTTGTTAAACCATCTCGGGAGTAAGACGAACACAACAACGAAAAAAGCATCCAAATCGGTCAAGTCGTTCTCGAGTTTAATTTTCCGGCTTTCCCTTTGGATTTTTCCAAATTTTTCTTTTTTGTTAAACCATCTCGGGAGTAAGACGAACACAACAACGAAAAAAGCATCCAAATCGGTCAAGTCGTTCTCGAGTTTAATTTTCCGGCTTTCCCTTTGGATTTTTCCGAATTTTTCTTTTTTGTTAAACCATCTCGGGAGTAAGACGAACACAACAACAAAAAAATCATCCAAATCGGTCAAGTCGTTCTCGAGTTTAATTTTCCGGCTTTCCCTTTGGATTTTTCCGAATTTTTCTTTTTTGTTAAACCATCTCGGGAGTAAGACGAACACAACAACGAAAAAATCATCCAAATCAGTCAAGTCGTTCTCGAGTTTAATTTTCCGGCTTTCCCTTTGGATTTTTCCGAATTTTCTTTCTTGCTAAACCACTTCGGAAGTAAGACGAACACAACAACAAAAAAATCATCCAAATCGGTCAAGTCGTTCTCGAGTTTAATTTTCCGGCTTTCCCTTTGGATTTTTCCGAATTTTTCTTTTTTGTTAAACCATCTCGGGAGTAAGACGAACACAACAACGAAAAACGCATCCAAATCGGTCAAGTCGTTCTCGAGTTTAATTTTCCGGCTTTCCCTTTGGATTTTTCCGAATTTTTCTTTTTTGTTAAACCATCTCGGGAGTAAGACGAACACAACAACGAAAAAAGCATCCAAATCGGTCAAGTCGTTCTCGAGTTTAATTTTCCGGCTTTCCCTTTGGATTTTTCCGAATTTTTCTTTTTTGTTAAACCATCTCGGGAGTAAGACGAACACAACAACGAAAAAAGCATCCAAATCGGTCAAGTCGTTCTCGAGTTTAATTTTCCGGCTTTCCCTTTGGATTTTTCCGAATTTTTCTTTTTTGTTAAACCATCTCGGGAGTAAGACGAACACAACAACGAAAAAAGCATCCAAATCGGTCAAGTCGTTCTCGAGTTTAATTTTCCGGCTTTCCCTTTGGATTTTTCCGAATTTTTCTTTTTTGTTAAACCATCTCGGGAGTAAGACGAACACAACAACGAAAAAAGCATCCAAATCGGTCAAGTCGTTCTCGAGTTTAATTTTCCGGCTTTCCCTTTGGATTTTTCCGAATTTTTCTTTTTTGTTAAACCATCTCGGGAGTAAGGCGAACACAACAACGAAAAAAGCATCCAAATCGGTCAAGTCGTTCTCGAGTTTAATTTTCCGGCTTTCCCTTTGGATTTTTCCGAATTTTCTTTCTTGCTAAACCACTTCGGGAGTAAGACGAACACAACAACGAAAAAAGCATCCAAATCGGTCAAGTCGTTCTCGAGTTTAATTTTCCGGCTTTCCCTTTGAATTTTTCCGAATTTTTCTTTCTTGTTAAACCATGTCGGGAGTAAGACGAACACAACAACGAAAAAAGCATCCAAATCAGTCAAGTCGTTCTCGAGTTTAATTTTCCGGCTTTCCCTTAGGATTTTTCCGAACTTTCTTTCTTGCTAAACCACTTCGAAAGTAAGACGAACACAACAACAAAAAAATCATCCAAATCGGTCAAGTCGTTCTCGAGTTTAATTTTCCGGCTTTCCCTTTGGATTTTTCCGAATTTTTCTTTTTTGTTAAACCATCTCGGGAGTAAGACGAACACAACAACGAAAAAAGCATCCAAATCGGTCAAGTCGTTCTCGAGTTTAATTTTCCGGCTTTCCCTTTGGATTTTTCCGAATTTTCTTTCTTACTAAACCACTTCGGGAATAAGACGAACACAACAACAAAAAAATCATCCAAATCGGTCAAGTCGTTCTCGAGTTTAATTTTCCATCTTTCCCTTTGGATTTTTCCGAATTTTTCTTTTTTGTTAAACCATCTCGGGAGTAAGACGAACACAACAACGAAAAAAGCATCTAAATCGGTCAAGTCGTTCTCGAGTTTAATTTTCCGGCTTTCCCTTTGGATTTTTCAGAATTTTTCTTTTTTGTTAAACCATCTCGGGAGTAAGACGAACACAACAACGAAAAAAGCATCCAAATCGGTCAAGTAGTTCTCGAGTTTAATTTTCCGGCTTTCCCTTTGGATTTTTCCGAATTTTCTTTCTTGCTAAACCACTTCGGAAGTAAGACGAACACAACAACAAAAAAATCATGCAAATCGGTCAAGTCGTTCTCGAGTTTAATTTTCCGGCTTTCCCTTTGGATTTTTCCGAATTTTTCTTTTTTTTAAACCATCTCGGGAGTAAGAAGAACACAACAACGAAAAAAGCATCCAAATCGGTCAAGTCGTTCTCGAGTTTAATTTTCCGGCTTTCCCTTTGGATTTTTCCGAATTTTTCTTTTTTGTTAAACCATCTCGGGAGTAAGACGAACACAACAACGAAAAAAGCATCCAAATCGGTCAAGTCGTTCTCGAGTTTAATTTTCCGGCTTTCCCTTTGGATTTTTCCGAATTTTTCTTTTTTGTTAAACCATCTCGGGAGTAAGACGAACACAACAACGAAAAAAGCATCCAAATCGGTCAAGTCGTTCTCGAGTTTAATTTTCCGGCTTTCCCTTTGGATTTTTCCGAATTTTTCTTTTTTGTTAAACCATCTCGGGAGTAAGACGAACACAACAACGAAAAAAGCATCCAAATCGGTCAAGTCGTTCTCGAGTTTAATTTTCCGGCTTTCCCTTTGAATTTTTCCGAATTTTTCTTTTTTGTTAAACCATCTCGGGAGTAAGACGAACACAACAACGAAAAAAGCATCCAAATCAGTCAAGTCGTTCTCGAGTTTAATTTTCCGGCTTTCCCTTTGAATTTTTCCGAATTTTCTTTCTTGCTAAACCACTTCGGAAGTAAGACGAACACAACAACAAAAAAATCATCCAAATCGGTCAAGTCGTTCTCGAGTTTAATTTTCCGGCTTTCCCTTTGGATTTTTCCGAATTTTTCTTTTTTGTTAAACCATCTCGGGAGTAAGACGAACACAACAACGAAAAAAGCATCCAAATCGGTCAAGTCGTTCTCGAGTTTAATTTTCCGACTTTCCCTTTGGATTTTTCCGAATTTTTCTTTTTTGTTAAACCATCTCGGGAGTAAGACGAACACAACAACGAAAAAAGCATCCAAATCGGTCAAGTCGTTCTCGAGTTTAATTTTCCGGCTTTCCCTTTGGATTTTTCCGAATTTTTCTTTTTTGTTAAACCATCTCGGGAGTAAGACGAACACAACAACGAAAAAAGCATCCAAATCGGTCAAGTCGTTCTCGAGTTTAATTTTCCGGCTTTCCCTTTGGATTTTTCCGAATTTTTCTTTTTTGTTAAACCATCTCGGGAGTAAGACGAACACAACAACGAAAAAAGCATCCAAATCGGTCAAGTCGTTCTCGAGTTTAATTTTCCGGCTTTCCCTTTGGATTTTTCCGAATTTTCTTTCTTGCTAAACCACTTCGGGAGTAAGACGAACACAACAACAAAAAAATCATCCAAATCGGTCAAGTCGTTCTCGAGTTTAATTTTCCGGCTTTCCCTTTGGATTTTTCCGAATTTTTCTTTTTTGTTAAACCATCTCGGGAGTAAGACGAACACAACAACGAAAAAAGCATCCAAATCGGTCAAGTCGTTCTCGAGTTTAATTTTCCGGCTTTCCCTTTGAATTTTTCCGAATTTTTCTTTTTTGTTAAACCATCTCGGGAGTAAGACAAACACAACAACGAAAAAATCATCCAAATCAGTCAAGTCGTTCTCGAGTTTAATTTTCCGGCTTTCCCTTTGGATTTTTCCGAATTTTTCTTTTTTGTTAAACCATCTCGGGAGTAAGACGAACACAACAACGAAAAAAGCATCCAAATCGGTCAAGTCGTTCTCGAGTTTAATTTTCCGGCTTTCCCTTTGAATTTTTCCGAATTTTTCTTTTTTGTTAAACCATCTCGGGAGTAAGACAAACACAACAACGAAAAAATCATCCAAATCAGTCAAGTCGTTCTCGAGTTTAATTTTCCGGCTTTCCCTTTGAATTTTTCCGAATTTTCTTTCTTGCTAAACCACTTCGGAAGTAAGACGAACACAACAACAAAAAAATCATCCAAATCGGTCAAGTCGTTCTCGAGTTTAATTATCCGGCTTTCCCTTTGGATTTTTCCGAATTTTTCTTTTTTGTTAAACCATCTCGGGAGTAAGACGAACACAACAATGAAAAACGCATCCAAATCGGTCAAGTCGTTCCCGAGTTTAATTTTTCGGCTTTCCCTTTGGATTTTTCCGAATTTTTCTTTTTTGTTAAACCATCTCGGGAGTAAGACGAACACAACAACGAAAAAAGCATCCAAATCGGTCAAGTCGTTCTCGAGTTTAATTTTCCGGCTTTCTCTTTGGATTTTTCCGAATTTTCTTTCTTGCTAAACCACTTCGGGAGTAAGACGAACACAACAACAAAAAAATCATCCAAATCGGTCAAGTCGTTCTCGAGTTTAATTTTCCGGCTTTCCCTTTGTTTTTTTCCGAATTTTTCTTTTTTGTTAAACCATCTCGGGAGTAAGACGAACACAACAACGAAAAAAGCATCCAAATCGGTCAAGTCGTTCTCGAGTTTAATTTTCCGGCTTTCCCTTTGGATTTTTCCAAATTTTTCTTTTTTGTTAAACCATCTCGGGAGTAAGACGAACACAACAACGAAAAAAGCATCCAAATCGGTCAAGTCGTTCTCGAGTTTAATTTTCCGGCTTTCCCTTTGGATTTTTCCGAATTTTTCTTTTTTGTTAAACCATCTCGGGAGTAAGACGAACACAACAACGAAAAAAGCATCCAAATCGGTCAAGTCGTTCTCGAGTTTAATTTTCCGGCTTTCCCTTTGGATTTTTCCGAATTTTTCTTTTTTGTTAAACCATCTCGGGAGTAAGACGAACACAACAACGAAAAAAGCATCCAAATCGGTCAAGTCGTTCTCGAGTTTAATTTTCCGGCTTTCCCTTTGGATTTTTCCGAATTTTCTTTCTTGCTAAACCACTTCGGGAGTAAGAC